>JAPYZN010002008.1:0-14444 GCA_030522865.1 Psyttalia lounsburyi
ACGAATGTGGCTTTATAATCCGAGCCGAAGGCGAGGATTATAATCACATGAGTCAGATAATACTTTTATCGCCGAGTGATGTATAAAATTTTTCGTCTCCGGCCCCGAAAACCGCGATCTAACCGAACGGAGTGAGGTTAGAATCACGGTTTATCGGGCGCCAGGGACGAAAATATTTTTTATTCCCCTATCTAGTGCGATCTAACCGAGCGAAGCGAGATATATTCAGATATTTTCAGATCGGAAATCGGACCCGGGACCTCCGATTACCAGTCGGGTGCTCTTCCCACCTGAGCTATCCGAACATATATTGATTTTCATTTCAATTATCTGTCTATATTGAGCCACACCGTTCACTTTTAACGGCAACCATTTTTACAACAGTTTGGAATTAGGTAGGGTGAATGCGTTCCACATTTTTATGGTGGGACAGTATGGTTGGGGGAATGGATGGAAAAGATTTTTGATAGGTGGGAATTCCTCCTCAATATATTTAATCCACAAGTAACTGAAAAGTGAAAACTTTTCAATCCCTACGTGAATAAAATATCGTGTGCCACACGGAAGTAAAGCATTTTCTGATTCATATGATTATAATATATAACGAAACCTCTGAATGATTCGAACTATTTCAAGCACTTCAAGGGCTGGTGAGTTATAGGAATAAAGCTGATAGTCCTTGACGAGTAATTCCCGATGTCTTTCAACATCGATCATCCACGAACTTGGTACCCCTCATTCTCTGTTTATCCATCCACCGTAATTAAAAGTCTTCGCTAAGAGTTGAAAACTTGAGAACTGATTTAACTAGTTTCTCCGTTATTTCGAGCATCAGAGGTCGACCTAATGATCGATAATTAGACACAGCCAGTGTTCTACTAACGCATCATTATTCTCAGAAAATTACTTTTCCCGCCGTGTAATTTACGATCAGAAACTTATTAATATTCACAAAAACGAACAAAAAAAATATCCCCCCCCCCCCCAAATATCCATGGAAGAAGAGACAGGATGGTTTTGCTTCGACATTGCGTCGCAAAATGAAATTTTTCTGACCGGACATATGGGGAAATTGAGAGGTTACACGGGCTTGGGGAGAAATGGAAAAAAATTGGTGGGTGCAAATGTGACCACAGGAGAGTGATCAATTTCCTGAGGAGAGGCATATAGCATCCTGTGGCAGCCACTCAGCCACGGGCTATCGCCTGGACAAATGGCCCCACAAGCCTGCTGACAACGACATTTGTCGAGGGATGGGACCATCGTGGCTGAATAATTCCGGACATTTGAATGTTATTAATCGGAGGGGAAAAAATGATAAAAAAAGGCAAGACGAGAATGTCGATATGTCGACAGGGACTGTGAAGTAATTTTTTCAATGGGAAATCTGATGATGAATATGTTAGCTCAATTGTCCACGGGAATAATAACAATTATTTCAAATAATTGAAAAAGAAATGAGTATATATTCGGATAGCTCAGATGGGAAGAGTGACTGGTAATCGAAAGGTCCCGGGTTCGATTCCCGGTCCGAGAATATCTGAATTTTCTCTTCAGTTATTTGTGGACTAAATATATTGAGAAGGAATTCCCACCTATCGAAAATCCTTTCCATCCATCAATCTCACTATCCTACCATAAAAATGTGGAACGCATTCCCCTACTCAATTTCAAACTGTTTTTTTTTTTTGAGAAATTTAGTTTGACTTAGTGGAAATACTTTTTTTCAGGTGCCACTTCATTTGTTTCCCCCTCCCGCCCCATAAAATTCAGCAAATCTCCACCGAATAACGTAACAAAGAGCATCAGCAAAATTCAACGACACCGGAAATGGTTCACCATTCGTACACGTTTCCCGTGCAGCACCTCAAGTTGGCGAGTTCTGGATGAGTTTGGAAGTTTGTGGTCGCATGTTTCGAGCAGAGGCCATAAGGGCGTGCGATATATGTGGGAGAGGGCACCACCCACTGGCTCTGGCTACTCGGATGGAAGAACTTCATACGGGAGTGGGCGAAGAAGGAAGGGGGATCAGTGGTTGTGTTGTACGTTGACGGAGGGGACAAGTTTATCTGGCGGTCAACACACGCCACTCGAGTTTTAGAGGGAAAACAGGACTTATGCAAGTCCACTATCGGCAGTGCCACCCGAGTAGACATCATCGCTTACCGATATAGCCCGTTATATGTTTTTTTCCATTTTCGTCGAGATAATTATAATTGTAAGGGGTTTCTCTCAATAAGATAAAGTTAATTGTTTAGTAAGATAATAATGAAATTTATTGATCAAAATAAAATAAACGAATTGCTGCATAATTGACAGCTTAAGCGCTCCGAGAAGGTCATCACTCTGTACACTCTCATGACCCACTGCTCTCTTCCTTCTTATATTCTTTATGTGTAAGGCACAGGGCCCTACTATGTCACACTAATGACTCACACTCTATATGCTGACGCCCAGCATGTCACCCCCAAATTCACTCCAACTGAATAGACAAGAAACTCTCCCTACATAATTATTATAGATTTTTCGGTTAAAGTAGAAAAATAAAAAACGAGAATGCTTTGTTCTCCAGGAGTTTTTTCCAATTCCCACTGAGAGATCGTCAAAGTGGTCCAGCGATTATTCCAACGACATTGCTGATTCATATGTAATAGCAGAAAAAAAACAAAGTTATCGGCATTCATTTGAAATTTAGATATTAAAGTGGATCATTATTCTACTGGATCTCAGACATTGAAATGGGCGGGGGAATGGGGAGGGCTCTTGATTGAACCACAACCGACTTGAAATCAGCATATTGATGGAACTAGTATATTCAACCTCATCTCAATCCACTCACCTTTGAGCGATTCCAATTCCATTGCAAATTTCATAACTAGAGGAGCGATCGAAAACAAC
Organism: Psyttalia lounsburyi; assembly: GCA_030522865.1. Lineage (NCBI taxonomy): Eukaryota > Metazoa > Arthropoda > Insecta > Hymenoptera > Braconidae > Psyttalia > Psyttalia lounsburyi. The sequence goes on from JAPYZN010002008.1 coordinate 2,899, forward strand.
AAAATAATATATAGAATATTCACGAAAAAAGGAATATCTACACAGCTTCAGACAATACGAAATTAAATTCGGCAGTACCCGAAAGATTGGAAAATTTTTCACATCTCGGAATAAACGAATACGTTTTACATCAGAAGATTTATAAATATTTCGTACTGAATGAAATTGCACCGACATTGAAAATTTTTTTTCTTCTTATTTTTAGAGGCAAAATGATTTTTATTTTTATTGGAAATTAGTAGACTATTTATTAAGTCATATAATGCGATTTGGGGATAGATACCCACTGGATTTGCCGTGGAATTCTGTGCAACAATGGTCATGTTAATTTAGTAGCTCTTATCCTGCAATTGACCTGGCCCCCGCTGTAGCAGTTTGAAATGCCAGAGTTTAACTAATGGCAGGAGTGTAGCATAACCGGTGAACCCATGATATTCATACACATTAATCGACATGAATTCATGAATAGTAGAACCTTTGATCTTCCAAGAATTTGTAGAAATCTATAGATGGGAGCGTACACTAAAACTGAATGTCTGACGTAACCCGGCTGTTACTACTGAATTCAGTTCATTATTATTTTTATCCCTTCTATAGTGGTTCAAAATTTGTTTTGAGGGGTGATAAAGATTTTTGTTGTTTAACGGAAACATTGTAGTAAATTTAATTGAATTTTTTTTTTATTTACAAATACAAATTCAATTGACTTATTATAATAATAGACTCTGTGGAATTTTGCCAATAAATCTAGACTCATCCAATGATGGTTGACAAACTCTGGAATTTACGGGGCAAATTGGGTCGTTCCATTTTAAATTCCATCTGAACCTCTATTGATTGTCGGGTTTGTCGAGCCACTCCTCTTTCACTGAATATTCATAAAAGTAACGAATTTTCAAATTCAATTAATGAATTCATCACTGCATTCCGAACAAATTCAATAAATTCATTGCTCCGTGAATTCAATTATTTTTAATCAACAGAAATATCTGTAACACCGAAATTGAATCTCCGGAAATGAAAATACAATTTCCAAAATGAGATTAAGATGAATTTTCCCGTTGAAAGTACTAAATAATTGATTTTGAATTAAATGAATAATCGAAATATTTGAGAAACATCGTCTGACAATAATGAATTCACGTGGAAACAAAGTTTCTCTTTTATTCATATTGCCGGGACGTCCATTTTCTTTCTCCGTTCACCATATTTTTTTTCTTGCTTTTATCTTCACTTTATTTTCAAATCAGCGCCTCGGAGCTTCTAGAAACCCCTGCTGCAGGGGATTTATATACATTCTCCTTAAGCGGGCTCTGATAAATTAATTAGGTAGCAAAGAGGACCACGCAGCCAGGCACCAGCCGACAAATTGAAACATCCTTCTTAATCTCATGGTCGTGCCTCAGGCGAGAGAGTATCTCAGTGAATCTACCTTCACTAATTTCCGGATATTGTTAATCAAAGAAATAAAATTAACGAATTTTTTGCTATTATTTTTTTCATCCAATGAACATTTAAACAGAAAAAAACCTTACATTTTGACCCATCCTTTTTCGAAATATAAAAGAAATGCTTTATCTTAGAATGTAAATTCAATTTTGAAAAACCCAATTCCATTCTACGGTACAAATATCTTAAATTTAGAATCTACAAGTACCTTAATTAAAAAATCGAAATATTTACTCGAAAATGAAGAAAAAAACAAAACCGTCAAGAAAACAAAGAAAACAAAATTTTCAATTCTTGTTTTTATTGGTCCATGGAATATCTTTAAATATTGACCAAATTGCTTCCATTTCATTTGAAGTTTTCTAAACATTTTCCAAGCGTGTTATTCAATCCTCAATTCCCGAATTTTCTCGGGACGAAAGGAAAATTGGCGGCCGTTATTTATTACTCAGAAAGCGCCATTAAAGACGTTCCACATGATACTGAGTATCTTTTTACATGCCCACTCTGGCAACAACCACAAGCATAATGGAGTACAGTACGTTGTGGGGAGAGAGGAAGGGTGGGGGTCGGGGTAAGCGATATACCCCGTGAAATTAGCGTAATGGCTACGGGATTACCGGGATTACACCCTGGAGTGTCCCGCCTCATTTGCCAGTTCGCGGATAATGACCCGCTAATGGTGATCTATTTGAAGGACAAGCGTAGGATAGCCAGAGACACAACTGCCGCCCATGAGTTTTCAAGATTTATCCCACCGCATTTTTCACCATTAAACCCCCATTCGTTTCATTATGCTAGTTGTGGAATGTGGGACAAAGTTGAATGGTGGAATGTTTAGTTATTCGAGGATCAAACGGGAGAGATGAGTGGAATAATTTCTTTCGTTCTCCGAGAAAATATCCAACTTGTTTAATTACTACGATCACGGAAATTTGAACCCCTATCTGCCTGTCCCATTTCACTCGCTTGACTCAAGGACGAACTTGAGAGTTACGATTGATGACTGAAAACTCTCAAATTATACCCTCAACTGTCTTAATTTGAAATTACAACCATCAAATTGAGATTGTTTTATTGCTATGGTTTTGCCGCGGCCTCATGCTGGAAATCATACTTTTCGCGCAGGCTCCTCAAAGGACTAAAAGGGTCTCGCTCCTCTCATGTCCAGACTAAATATCCCTAGCTATCCAGTGACACACTTATTCCCCCCTCCACTCCACATTCTCCAGTGGCCTAGACTCCATGTTTAATAATAGAGCCTATCTAAATCTCACTGGGTTTCGATGGGTATTTCGACTCCTAGCCTCCCTCTACCTACGTGTCTTAAGCCTCTCCAGGGTACACACGGGCCTCTTGAAAACACCCCACTCGCATGAGCCTCAACCCAAGTGTGAGTTAATTAGCGGAAAGTTAATTCCACCATTCGCCAAACTCTCTAGTACACACACGTATTCCCGATTCTCATCAAACTACCTTATTTCATACTTCCTCACAAGTTTCAACATTTTATGCATGACTCAACCATGTCAGTTATTTCCACTGACTTTAATCCCTGAGCTTGTCACATTTTTTAAAAATAATCCCAGTGAAAAATATCTGACGGAGAAGATTAAAAATTGTCGATTTGGTTAGTCTGATTTTTTCCATTTTTTTTTACTTATTTCACATTTTTTGGTAAATTGAGGGTTCAGTCTGCAGTTGTCATTTCTGATTCGTTAATTAATTTTTAATCTAACGAAATTTTTTCCGACCTTTAAAAAAAATTATAATGGAAATGATTGGATAATTTGTAAATTAATGGACTCCACATCAAATTCGATCATCTCACACTTCTAGACATTGGTTTGGCCGTTCTAAATTATCATATTCAAGCAGAATAAGTCGGACTATTCCTATTCTAAAAAGGACAGATAGGTCGGACTTGCAAACTATCGAAATATCGCAATCTGTCACACCTATCCCTTCTTGGCTGAAACTGACGACACTGCGCCAATAACTGTCATGGCATCCAGTTTCACTAACCTCTTAAAATCTTAACACGGCACGCGCTCGGTATCTCTACAATACAGCGCGCGGTAGCCCGCATTCGGCCTCGTCTAGATAAATTTTTGTACACAGTTTTGAGTGGGAAAGTAAGATTATTATCTTATTAGTATGATATTCAACTCGTTTCCGCACTCAATTTAAACTATTCAATGAATATGAACACCATTGTACACCACGGTGCACCTTGTGGGGTTCACACCAGCCGCGTCCCCGTCGCGAACTCCGAGTAACCTTAAGTGCTGGTGAGGATTGTTATACCTTACCGCAAATTAATTTGAATGTAATCGAATTTATTTAAATTATTTAATTAACATACCTTCAGTAGGGAAGGAGAGGGGAAGGTTCTGTACATCTACCCAAGCATAACGAATTTCAAATTTCATGTCTTGATACGAACAAATCATTAAAAGCAACCAGTGTCCGACACTAGAAAACATCAGAACAAGGCAACGGAACTATCGGTGTGAAGGGGGGGGGGGGGGGGGAGGGGATCGGATTTTGAAGAGGCCCTAAAATTGCATATTAACAATGATTGCTTTAAAAATTTATAATTATAAAAACTGTCGGACCATTTGGATTTATTTCTACTTGTTTCATTTTTTCCACAAATAATTAATTTCCAGTCAGAATTTTTTTCATCGGAATGAATGGAGAACTTGAAGGGGATCCATTCTATTGATCGCCAGGAATTCTTTCTTTCACTTAATAACCAATAAATCAACGATTGGAGAATCAGTTTCGAAATATCGTAATGGCAATTAAAAAATGAGAATCTTCTGGTAGTACTGGGAGATTGAAATCGAAGAGCTTTATGAATCGAGGTCGACTAGACTGTAGGTAGCGAGGATGGGTAGAAAGGGGAGAATGAGGTGATGTGAGTATACATCGCAGCGAACCGATTTCACTGATAACGGATTGCCGATGAATTCCCAATGTGCTGGAGATTTGGGTCAGTGTGGTATTACCAATCTTTCCAGTTGCTATTTAAGCTCTCCCCCAGCATTTTTAGTACGCCTCGAGTGCATCGGTAATGTCCATGACAAAAGAAAAAAATGAGCGAAGCAGTGAGAAAAAAAGTTACTCCTTTCTTTCATTTTAGATGAACGTCAGGTAGAGGGTTCAAAGTTGCCTGATGGAGAGCTGAAAATAATCTTTTATATTCAAAGAAAGGAGATATCGGTGTTGGAAAAATTTTACAAAATTTTATTTTACTCTATCAATTTTATAATTTTTTTGGTCCACAAATTGCTAGGGATATTTTCCTACTAGAAGCTAGAGACAATTAATCTCCTCAATGAAATCCTTGATTTTTTTTTCCAACCTATTTATCATTCCCCCATTTCCATCCACTTTAAAGAAAAGCTCCCTACAAGAAAAATGTCGCAAGAAAGATTATTGGCCGCAATAGCCACCTCATCAGGTAGACGAGAAATTCCAAGCCGAGTGATAATAATTTACCCCAACATTTCAATTCGTGCACAACCACTCAGCGATACACGAATTGGCGACGTTGTAACGATAAGATGAGAGCTGTTAAATTTTACGAGGGACTCGTGGAGGCTTGCGGACCAACTCATTGCACATCAACAAAACTACAACCATGAACGAGCATCATAAAAGCTGCTCAACGATTCGATTGGGGCAGACTCATTCCACTCCTCTCCTCTCGCTCCAGGCTTTTTATTCTCATCGTCAGGAGCGCAAGGGTTGGAAGAACAGGTGCCACCATCACTCATCCATGCATCGGTGAGAGTGGATGCTGAGTAAAGTATTAATAAAAAATGTCAAGAAAAAAAAACACCCGAGGAAAATTCATAGAGAGAGGAAAAATATTGGTCTAAATAAAAGGTTGATGAATTTTTTAAGGGGAAACTGGCACTCTGAAGAGGATGAATGGAGAGAATATTTTATAGGGAACATCCAATTTATGGAATATTCACGTATCAGTGTCCCCAAAGGCTTGAACCGTTGGGCAGGAAGATTTGTGACATTTCCCTTGTGAAATGCGATGGAAATGCGCAAGCAAATCAACAGAATCATGCAAATCGAAATGTTTTCTTTGGATAGATGTAAGGTTAAGAGGTTGGTAATTCATATATTTTAGAGGACTTTCAGATTTTGCAAACACTTTTCGTCATTTCAAAAATCCAAATACTATATACGAAAAATCGGGTAAAAGTGATGTAAGAATTCGTTCAACATTTACCGTGCACTTGTGCGATGGCATACCTCGATGTAGAGTGCATGCAAAGAGAGACAGAGAACGGATACCTAATAATAGACGATAAGTTGTGTCACGTATGTACGACTCGTTGGGACAGATCTGGAAGGCCAGGGGAATATACCACATTGGAGTGGCTCCCGTGGTCTACCTTTTATTTCTCTTTTTTTTACAGTGCTTTCTCGGTTCAAGCCACACACACCGGATGCAACAGCATGCCTTAGTGCCCCCTCGCATCCGGTCGATTGCGAGTGGATTTAGAAGCCTGAATTGCGAGCTAAAGTACGTACGGACAAGCGAATAAAATGGAAAATAAACAAATCGGGTCGAGAACAAATGAAACGTGAAATTCTGATGGGCTTTTTTGTTGGTGACTATTGTTTGTTCCTCGTTTATGGGTTTTTGGGGGACGTGTTGATGTGGAAATGATTGAAAAATTTCACTTTGGATAGAATATTGAAACATACGAGTGTCAGCCATTTTGAAGTGACTTCGTGAGCTGTTTTACATGTTTTATGGTTTTATCAACAATTTTTTTTATTGTAAATTTCTTATCAAGGGTGAACCTCGCCTTCGCTCAGCTGATTATTCTGCCTGTGGGTAAGGGTATTTTATTTTACCTTCCGTGCTTAGAACCCGATTTTCCGATCCGGTGTAGGAGTCAAGTGAGATTTCATTCCGGTGCAACGGGAGGGAAATGTGACTTTACTCTCGCCAGGTCAGAAAATAATATGTTTACTATTTTCATCGAAATTTGATTATCCATTTGATTATCAGTCGACCCGGAAGATATGAGTAATTGGTGATAGCACTACTGTTCATTTGTCATTCAATTCATGTCCATGACAAAAAGGCTCATTTGGAATTGAAATACTAATGCAAATGAATGTACGATAATAGCGCGCAGAGCATTTGTTGCTATTTAATTCAACATTGTTGAACAACTGCTACTAAAACATGATTCACTCGCTACGTAATTAAATATTTGGTATTCATACTTCAGGCAGATGTTCAATACCGGGAACATAACAGTTCATTCACTTAGTAAAGAATGGTAGAATGGACTACTGATTAACCTGGAATTACAAAGTTTCAATATTAAAATACAATTGCAATGAGAATGACAATTGTTTTATAGGAGTAAATTTCATTTCTCTCGATATCAAAACATCACAATAAAGTGAATACAACTTCATTATTATACCCCTGATTTAACCTCTTCGCGTAAATAGTCCATGTACCGGGATAAACTGCTACATTACAGGTTGCATACTCTTGCGCAACGACTAAGTTCACACTGTCAGATAAGCTTTGACAGGGTTCGCCCCTCCCAATGTTATCGAACGCTAAACCCGACGACTCAACGAATTTACTCATTCCACTGCTGTTTTTGAAAACTGGAAGCAACTGTCTTTGTGTTCAAATGCATTATTTTTATAAAAAAAAAACTTTTTATGTACATGGAAATCGCAGAGATTTTTTTTTTCAACGTCAGTCGGAAATTACATTTTTGGATACATTGAATTGAGATAATTAACAGATTGATATAGTAAAGAAAATCATATTTAAAGCCCGGGTGCACCGCCAGCCGAATGTTATTTAGATTCTTTTTCTTTTTCATTTTTTATCTAGTGACTTGTGTGGCGCTTGTCCGACCGCATAGTACCTCTGGTGACGCTTAACCGATCTCCTAGTGAATATGGCAATTGGAAAACTCATTTCTTGTAATGAGGAGATTCCCGAGAAATAGAATATTTGACTTAGATTATAATATATTATAACATTTGATTTGAATTATCATATTTGACAAAGACTAGAGAAAATTAGGAACATTTTCAAAGAGTGAAAATCCAGAGTCCAGAATTTCAGAATCCAATTATAATTAAAAAAAAAAATCATTCATATGGTTTAATTTAGCTCTATTGTCGATATTCACGAAATTTAGGGAGGGAAATGTTGTAAACCTTCAATATTGAAAAAAAATTACGCTAAGTCCCGGGTTTACCTCCAGCCGAATGATATCTAGATTGTTTTTGTTTTTAACTTTTAATCTACAAATGCGTCTATTTGGAAGCTCATTTTTTGTAATAAATAGACCTCCAAGAATAATAAATATACATTTGAAAAAAAACTAGAGCAAATTTGGAATTTTTTCAAAGAGCCTTTTTGAGAAATATTGAGAAATAAAGGAGTAGAGGATAAATTGAAAACTGGGTAATTACCAGGGCAATGGTGGTTAGGAAGATTGAAATGCCAAATCCCTCAATCCTCCGCACATAGGGCATTAATTGAAAAAATGCTCTTTGAAAGCAGTTTCTACATTTTTTAAGCTTTATTTTATGTCGGAATAAAGAGCACTCGCGACAAAAAACTTGATGCAAAACTGCGATGCTTATCAACTGTGACTTTACATGATCCATGTTCGCAATTGTTCCTCCCAGACTTAATATTTTTTATTTTACCCTCTACTCACTCACGTCTCAATGTTTCTCAAAAACGCTCTTTGAGTATGTTCCTAATTTTCTCTAGTTTACTTCAAATATATATTTATTATTCTTGGAGGTCTTACAAAAATTTATTACAAATAATTAGTTTCCAAATAAACGCCTTGTAGATAAAAAATTCAAAACAAAACAATCTACATAACTTTCGGTTGGAAGTACACTCGGGTCTAAAGATTATAGTTTTTTTTTCACAAAAAAATTCTGTGAGACAATTTGCAGTCAAAGAAAATCTCCACTACGTTCCCTACAATGATGAGAACAATTCATTTTTCTTGTCTTCACTTTGCTGTGCTTATGCATCTCATACGCGTTCCAAAACCTCATGACGGATTACCCTGTTACCGCTGTTTAATTAACGCCCCCCGCTCCCTCTCTCTATCCCCTTCTCAACTTTAAACTGTAGAGCTCTATAGATATACGATACAAGTGGAAGGGAGCTTGGATAATGCGTTGGATACTAATTAAAGTTTCATACACGGACGGTACGATGTGCTTCAAGTTTCACATTTTGAGAGTTGCACTTTATACAAAGCCTCAAACCGCACGAGAAATAGGGATGAATGGTTATTCCCGAGATGCCTTGAGCAAATTAAAATATCCGAAAATAATCTGTTGTTGCAAGTGAAAATTATTGACATCTCGAAAAAAAAAATTCTTTGGTATTTTAAGTATCGTAAATTGAGAGTTTTGAAAATTTCAGAGAGTCTCAATAATATCAAAAAGACAGAAAACTTAACAATACCTTGAAGCCGCAGTTAAATTATTCCAGAGATTAAATTTAAGCTCTTCGAACACTCAAAATAGATTTTTCCTGCCTCTGGAATATGCAATTACAAAAAAAAAATTCCGTCGATTTCTTAAGTTATCTTCATCCCATACGCCCTCTGGCGGACTCTTCCGGCAGTTACGCCCCCTCTACCCTACACTATATTTCCCTGAAATCCATCCAATTTCCCTATCAGAATCCAGAAATCGCAATTAGTCTCCCGTAGCTCTCAAGATCCCTGATTCAAAGAAGATTCCATCGCTTCATCGCCGAAGCTCACATGCACGCCCATTGGATTTTCCCCATTAGACCTTTTGTGCGCAGTATTCTCCTCCCCCTCCACCCCCTCCTCAGAGAGCACTCAGACCAGATGCATAAATCAGCTCCACAAAATTCATCCTATTCCTATTCCCCCGAATGCGTGTAATTAAAATGATACTCGCAAATGTGCCATTTTCAATGCGAAGTTATTGAAATGCACTGGATTATTGAACGATTTTACATTAGCCATCGGTTGGTCGCATCCATTACGATATTAAAACTCGTACTTCACTATTACACTTGGTACCCTCTTCTCTCCGCTCCTCTTTGTCGTCCTTCGTCGCCTCAATTTTCAATCAGAAAACTGGATGGACTGAATCCGAAAGCTCAATAGCATGAATCATTCCTATCTAATCTATCGGATGATGACATCGTTCTTCCCTTTGGATTTATCTCGCGATTGCTTCTTTTATTTATTGCATATGCTGACTCAAGACTCTACGTTTTATGAGGGAGATTGAAATTTTTTTCTCCGGGCGGTGTGACAAGGTCAACGTGACCGGGGTTGTATCGAGTTAAAAAAATTAATTCCACGCATTTTTGACGATAAAAAAGTCTGGATAAACCATAATTAACTGAGACAACCTTTCTGAGACAATATTTCTTAAATTATAAAAAAATATATGATATCTGACGATGGTAATATCTGGTGATATTAAGCGGCAAGATACGATAAATGTCCCCCCAAATCGGTTAGTAAATCGTGGATTCTTCATATAAGACCTATATTCATGATAAATATTCAGACATTTTTGTATTTTGCTGTGTATTTAGTGCTCGGTATGTACTCCTTATATACTACTTTAAATCTCCAATTCATAAACATTATTCATCTCATTTAACCGAGAAACCAACTTCACCACTGAATCTTACACTTCCGTGACGACGTCACTATTCCGCGGATTGAATTCCCCATCCCCTGATCTTCTCACTCCTTGTGAAATTGCATCCAAGACCAATCCCCGAGCAATTGACAAATTTATCGTGTGGTAAACTCTACAGTTTGCAATTGCACTCACCCAATCCCTCCCCCTTTCGAGTCACCAGCATACAATACTTTAAAATATAAAAAGGACACAGCAGTTGAAAAGGGATTGGAAAAGTCTGTCGTTTGGATAGAAACTACACAGAGACACCCTCTTCCTTGGACTTCATTCCCCCTTCACTCCGCATGTAGATGTAGAAAATCTCTTCGGTATTGGTTTTTTCGGAATAAACTTCCGACAATCTTGGGAAGAGCACTCACTCACTTTCCGGTTTACCAATGTGCGTCGATGGAGCTTCGGGCTTTTTCTGTGCTTGAGTGCACAGAAGAGGAATCACAAATTCCACTCACATCGATCATCTTGCCTAGATGAATTTACTCATTCATCACGTGTTTCTGGTAAACACAAAGGAATCATTTTTATGCGATGATAATTAGCCAAGAAATCAATTAAGCATTTTCACGTTCCAATTAGGGAGTTTTAAAATTAAAAGTGGGAAAGTTTCTTATTTTTACGAGTTTTTGCAGTCCTAACTCAAGACTTTCATAATTTTAAAAATTCTCCTTGCCTTGATCGTCTTATCCCACCAAATTCCTGAATTCATCTATTTCCAAAAAAATTTACTAAATAATTCTCACCTGATGATGATTATTCGTGAGCTAAATTATGACGAGTGAAAGGCAATCTTTGTCCCCGGAAGAAGCACTACTTCCTGATTACTCGGATAGCTTTCCAAGGGTTGATGCAGATACACCCTGGGGAGAAAGTAGCCTCCCATTAAATATGAAAGGTGTCGGGTGCCCCTTGAGTACAATTACAGTAGCGCCCGGGAATATTGCAGCAGACGCCACCTGATGCCAAGAGTCCCGCCAAAATTCACCGGACAGGAGGTGACAGGGACTCTGGTTATTTTATGTCCAGTTGGGGCAGAATACCCGAGGGCTACTATCTCATTCAAAAATGCACTACAATCCGTTAAAACGTCTTTATCTGGTGTTGAATTGTTTATGGAGTGAAGGAGACTGACGATCGCGAGGGGAATTCATCGGTGAAAAATCTTGTTGTTGAGGAGAAAAAAATTGTTGAGTAATTACTTTTCTTTGAATAAAATCGTGATTGTAAGTGGAGGTAGTTGGGCATTGGCAAGTACCAATCCCAGGTAGGAATGAACGATCGAAACAAGGCTTGATCAGGCTTGATCCAGGATTGACAAAGACTGGTCGAGCCTCGACATCCAAGATTGAATCAAG
>JAPYZN010002009.1:0-13537 GCA_030522865.1 Psyttalia lounsburyi
CAACGATCCATCGATCCGAAAGGTTACAGCAGGATTGCGAACCAGTAGTTTTATTTCATTCTCGTCTTCTTTTTCTTTCTTTTTTGAATTCTATCCTGTTTTATACTGTTTCCAATATCGTCTTTGATCGTCGGAGGAATCCTCCGAGGGGTGAATACTCAACGGCTGGCATCCAAACTGAAAACAAAATGAATTATCTCCTTTATAGTGGAGCAGGGCGCGGAAAGACGGGTGTTTGCAACTGTCGGATGACTTTTTTTTCTACTTTTTTTTCTTTCATTTACAGGAGATCGATTACAATGAATAGAGGGGTAGATTGACGAATGCCGGAGGATGTGGGAATCACATTTTCATGAAGCCCTTGTCGGGGGCCTTCGGCGGAATTTCATTGACAATGAGTTGTTCTGTAAATTAAAGATACTGGAGATTTTTCGTTCGTCTCGTCTCGGGGAAAATGAAGAGTTTCAAGGATAAAAGAAATGGTAATGGATTCTCTCGTATTATGAGCGATCTCTTTGTTGGTAATTAAGGAGGCCATGCTTGTTAGCGACATTATGTGACAATTTTAAAGGATATAATGCTCTCGTGAATAATCATTTTGTCTTTCGTAGACCCTTTCGGGTTATTACGATTTGTTCCCGTACCACTTCAAATGAGGAGAATCTCAGTTGCGGGGAAAATCTGCCCAGGGACAATCGCCTCTTTGATGGAACTACCGCTCGGCAGTTAAACTGTGACATTAGAGCGTCACAAAATTTGACCGCCACCGCCGGGGTTTTAAACAAAAGTTTCAGCCGAATTTTATAGACATTTTCAGTAAATGAAAGTTCATATTTTCTGTAACTTTATAATTGAAAGTTAATAGAGAAATAAATTGAAACGATCGATTTCAGTTAAAACTCAGTGGAGGAAATTGCTCAGAAATTCTGTGTAATTCATTCCTGAATAATTACACCAAATTAGTTAGGGCAGAATGAAAATATCCGAGTAGGACTACTTTGCACAAATGTTGTCATTAATTAATTGATATTGAAAAATCTCTATTACTTTGAGTGCAATTATTCCTGATTTACCGAAAAATCCCGGAGATTTAGGACTTTTTGCCCTGTAGTCAGGTAAAAAATTTTAATTAGTTAAAATTTAATTGAGGTCTCGGTTTTCCGCTCGGTGGATTAAAAAAATTCCCCGAGATCTTTCACCGGAAATAAACAACATTTCTCTGTGTTTTTTGCTCACATCATTTGTTAAATTAGATGGATTGTAATAAATTCCAAATGAAATGAAAATACGGGAGGATCTGAGTATTATATTTCCATGAAGTTTGCTTCAGGCGGGAGTGTTAAATCTAATTACGATGCAGATCGAAAATTTTGGATGACAGGTTCGTGACAGCTGTCACAAGTTATCCAGTTGTTTTCCTTCACTTCATTGGATGTACATTTTATTGGATAGTAGGGGTAAAATGATTGTAATAAGCGCTTTTAGATCTCAATTTTGTATCACTCATTATTATTTTACTACAGATGAGAAGTTGAGGTCACGATACAAGTCAGAAAAGATAACACGTAGTACACAGTAGTAAGAACTGTGCACCGCAGGAAGCGGATCTCACCCACAGGGACATCACAAAATACGTCAATTTTCCGTTGGCTGACAGTTTTCCGATTTCTGGTAGGAGCTTTCGAGGGGGCGGGGGGCGAGTCAATCGTTGGGGCTACAGCCTTTGCCGTTGGTGTCAAGAATTTCCGCCGGCGGAAATCGACTCGGCGAGCTGTCTCTCCACCTCTCGCCCTCAACCCCTTCTGCGGCTCTGTAGTCTATGTATTCCACATGAGACTCTACCGTGTCTCATGATATAACTTGGCTTCGTCTACTCAAGTGTATGATTTTTCTTTCACCTGAATTTACTTTGTGCGCTTGTACGAAGAATGTGAGAAGAGAAATTTTCAGGAAAAATTACGAAAGTCACAGTTCACTTGTCAATTACGGAATTTCACTCGGAAAATTTGAGATACGGTGTCGTAATTTCTCAGACGATTCGGATGAAAATTAAGGAATTCTCTGGGAAAGTCATTTTATTACGGAGAACATCTGAAATATTTATTGAAGAAGGAGAAGTGTGAGGAAATTTAATTGAAAACGATGTTATTTTATTCCCATTTGTTTTAATAATTTCACAGTGAAAATTAAAATTTGAGTTTCAAATATTATCGTAAACTATTTTTAGATTTTAAAAGAATGTTCATTTTGACTGTATTATAAATGCACGTCTGAATGATTAAATAGAGAATTTCAAGAGTTGTTACTCCCAAATTAATGTACATGTCACTCCTCTGAAAATTACCACTAAATTCTCCTTGTACATTCAATTATTTTCATCAGTGCGGCATCAGTGCGGATGAATGATATATTCCACACTTTACTAATGACTAATTATTATCCATATAATCGAGCTCATATTGAATACCACACACTGAGAAAAAAAAATTTTACAGATGAAATATTCTTCTGACAAGAGTTTACACCAAGTCTTTATATAAAAATATAATTGGCTGACTTGTCCATTTTTCTCAGTGCATATCTGAATTAAAAAGTTGATGTGAAATGTGTTTTTACACTGTCTTTTAAAATTATTATAGTTTCACACTTGCAAATCTGGAGTAAATTAAGGTTTAGGTTATTCAGCGATTGCGAATTTTGAAAAATATAAGAGAAGTAGATAATTTTATTTGGAACGAGTTTGGAATTATAAGTGATCACTTGTATTCTGAGATTTATCGGAAAAATTTATACGCCGATAGGAAATCAAGTGATACGGCGAAGAGACTCTCAAGAGAATTTTCGCCTGTTGCGCGATTCTTGAAGAGATCAATTTTTCGACTTCGGGAGTGTCAGTTATCAGTTCTATCCTTGGATTAACGCATATTATCTTTAGTCAAACTGAACCATGCCTTTAAATAAATAGATATCTATAAATCGGTTGTAATGTAATATTGCAGGACTGTCAATTCAAAATAGAATATGATATTTTTCGCCGTGCGAACTATACGCGAAACTAATCGACAATTGACACATGATATTCTCGGCGTTTGACTAACGTGGTCGCAAGATCTACTTATTTATAAGTTTCCGAACCAGTTCTAGATTTATATCAACCTATTTCTATTCACTGAATTAGTAAGGTTCGATAATAACTCGAATTTCACACACGAGCCATTCCAGCAAATCATATATTCCATACCGAAAAAGTAAATTGGTTACATCCGCTCTCTCGAAGATTGAAGGCAATTTTTTGAGGTTGAAAAGCTTGAGAAAAACTATTCCCAATGCTTTTTTAATTTTTGGGCGAACGCAGTTCGGAGACCAAGTCGAGTTTACTCGATCTGATTTTTATTTATTAAGCGTCAAAATTTTTCAGTTCTCGTTGGCTTTAATAATATTTGTCTTTAAGATCCTTTATCGACCTTTAAATGCCCGTAGTCATGAATTTTCGAAAGATTCAAAATAATCGAACCTTTTTATATTATATATATTGGATAAATTTCGAAATTTCAATCAAATTTTAATATCAATATCTGCAATTTGCTAATTACTTTATAATGAAAGTGAGACGATTTTACCGGGAGAATTCTATGAATATCAATGAAATTGTCACCAGTTCATTCCGATGAAAACAATCCAATTACTGTAATCAAGAATTCCTTCATTGCAAGTGAAGCTTCTGTTAAAAGAGTCTAAAGTCTGATTAAATTTTTATTCAGATCACGAAGACGTTTAAATTGATATTTTCCGGTTACCAGCTTCAAATAAACAATTTTTCTGCGTAAATTCAGAACATGCAATTAAAATGAAAATTCCTATCGAATCCTGAACAACAAAAGTTCCACTTAACCTCCACTGAATCCCCCAACAAAAATCAAACAAAAATTTTTAAAAATGCGCGATAAACTGGTTATTATCGAACATTTCCAAAGCGCGCTCTCATAAAAACGACGCAAAACTGCTCATCATCGCACGAGAGTGTATTTCGATTCCCCGAAACGCATAATCCACTCGAATGTGAGTGGCAAAATTCATGGAAAAAAAAAATTGAGCACTCGATGAGGGAATCTCGAGTGCCATCCGATGTGTAACGTATAACTTACTCGTTAGACGACCGCCGGTGGAAGCGGTTTGAGTAGAAAAAAAAGTCACGTATTTGCCGTTGGCGTCGTGTGAATTTTCGAGACGAGCGTTCGACGTGTCACGAATCCCCCAACGTTGAAATATTGAGGTTGAAAAAAGGTGTCTCACGCGGCTACATGAATACCTACCTACATCCATAAAGAAGTTGAGAGTCTGTTTTCTCAAACGATTCATCTCTCCGTATCCCTTGTATCATGAACACTATAGGTTCAATTTCCTGACTTAGAAGTTACGTGACACTTTTCATCTCTAACAAAAGTAGCTGGAGCCTCTTCTTAGCCTGAGTTGAAGAGTTTCATCCGCGTCCGTGGGGTGCAGTGCAGTTAAAAAAAGAATTCTTGTTTTGACATTTTGAGGGTCTCAGGTTGAGACCTAAAAGTGGTAAATAAAACTTGAAAGTCTAAAATTGAAATTAAATTTTAATTAAATGACAGTTGTCAGCTCAAAGCAAGCGAACTCTCCCCCATTCTTGTCTGCGGAATAGCGAGCACAAAAAAATCGTCAATTAGCAATTTCGAACATTAAAACATGAAATCAATCTCACTTTGAAACTTGAAATTTATTTATTTTGAATATATATCTTATAATATTCACTGTAGATTGAGTTTTGCTAACTGAAATAAAAAATCTCGTGTTGAGAATTTTCTCCATTAAAATTCCCAGCGTTGAAATATTGGTGATAAAAAAAAAGCTGAGCTTGTTCTCAACATGAGTTAAAGAGGTTTGTTCTCGTCTGTGGGATACAGAGTATAAAAAAATCATTTTTATTTTGATATTTCGAGGATTTCAGATTGAGACCTAAAAGTGTAAAATAAAACTTGTTAGTCTTAAATTTAAATGAAATAATTGACTACAATAATTCAATTCTAATTAAATACCATATAATATCCACTCTAGACTGGGTTTCGTTAACTACAATAAATCATCTCGTCTTATAATACCCAAACGTCAATTTTCTCCAGTAATATTTCGAGCGTAAAAATATCGAGGGCAAAAAAAATATCTCACTGCTGCATGAAAGCATACTTACGCCCATGAAAAAGTTGAGAGTCTGTTTTTGAAAACGATTCGTCCCCCCACGTTCCCGGTATCATGAACAATATAGGTTCAATTTCCTG
Source organism: Psyttalia lounsburyi (assembly GCA_030522865.1). Classification (NCBI taxonomy): domain Eukaryota; kingdom Metazoa; phylum Arthropoda; class Insecta; order Hymenoptera; family Braconidae; genus Psyttalia; species Psyttalia lounsburyi. Next base: position 5,304 of record JAPYZN010002009.1, read on the forward strand.
ACTTACAAGTTATGTGACACTTTTCATCTCTAACAAAAGTATCTGAAGCCTCTTCTTAGCGTGAGTTGAAGAACAGCATACTATGGATATATGGTGGTCCTCGCACATAGCGAGAGGCACGAGCGGGTGTTTTCATGCCCCTCCTGTTGCCTTTCTCCTCATCCTCGTCTACGGGGTAATTGCATAACGTCAAGCCACCCCAGACCCGCGGCGAAGGAAGGAGAAAGAGAGAGCGCGAGAGAGAATGAGCGAGGGAAGGGGAGGGACGTTTCTAGATAAGTTGGTAACTCGGCACCGGTGGGGTCGTAGTTTTAACGAGCTGATGAAAGGCAACCGGGCCCTCCAACCCCTTTCTTCCCTTTTCACGTGCACCCCAATCCCCTCCCCTCTCTCTCTCTCTCTCTTTCTCTCCCTCTCTTCGGTTCTCGTTCTCACTCGGGAAAATCCCTTGTCCATTATCGGTAGCTTGGCAGTGGCTCCTGTTGTCCAGGTTTCAAGAGAACGATTCCGCCTCGAGGCTATCCTCTCGGCGTTCCTGGCTCCCTCAATTCTTGGTGTTTCGGTGAATGTTCTGGGAAGCTTATGCAGACAGAAACGATACGCTTGATTCAAAATACATTGGGATCATCGAATCGGAGATATGGATTTTTTTCGAATTTTCAAGTGCACAGAAGGTTTGATCGGTCGGACAACTTGAGGAAAGTATCCATCAACATCAGAGAAGGGAATCTATACCATACGTGCGTACAATTCAGTCGGTTTCAATTGAGTATCGGCGCACAGGAAGTGCGGGTTTCACTTTATAGTCTAGAAACCCGACACAATTCTGTTGTACTGAGCGAAATCCCCCATGATCTTTGGATTTCGAGCCTCCTGATGCGCATCCACTCATTTCATCTCCACTAGATGACTTCTCTTCAGAGAATTGTAAGCCTCAACAAAATATCGAACCCGTGTTATAGGCCCTTTCTGTGAAGTTCTCATTAAATTACCAAAATTATCCTCACCTATCTTTCACAATAATTGCTACAACTGGGTAAACACTGAAGAAAAGAGAAAAAGAAACAAAAAACGGCAATATTCCATTAATAATTTCACGCCAATGCACGGAAGTTATCATTTCGTCCCGAATTTGATTCGTTTTTGAATGTCGATATGGAGATTCGTTTATCCAATAATTGGATCTTCTGTCAAAAGTTCACACCTTTCGTTAGGATAAGTGGCGAATATTTTATGAAACAAAGAGCAAATTCTCCCAGCACAAGAATTGGTTATTCTCGGGTATTGATGCATGCAATTGTAGTGATTATAAAGAGAGACGTTTCCTTTTGAAGTATTGACGGAAATTGGGTATCTCCTTGCATCACGAGATTGATAAGTAAGGAGTTCAGTGCCGACGTGTATGTGAGTCGAGTTCGTCAATGAATGAACCTGATTCGTGGCCAAAATGAAAGTCGTTTCGATATTGAATTAACGGGTGGCAAATAAATATTATTACTCAACGACTCCACTATTTTATATTATTAAAGAACTCAGAAAGGAATCGATTATCAAATATGCAACATTCATTGTTTTTTCAATTAACTTTTCAGCGAGAATTTCATAAAAATTATAAATACACATTCTTGCGATTACATTTTGCAGTCGATGTATTTTCTCCGAGAATCTCCTCTCAGCAACAAACAAGGAATTCGATAAGCTGCGAGGACTCTTCTATGGTATAAAAAAAGAGAAATTATTTCTAGAAAAATTTTCAGGTGATTCAAATAGGAAAGATTTAATTTATCCGATTTGAATTAAGAAGCTGATTTAACATTTATTCGAGAATTTCGATCGCCGTCGTGAACTTCATTTGAAATGAGCCGATTTCGGATTGAATCGAATCCTTGTCAGATAAAGTAGACTCCGGATTCAAATAACATGTTATTTCTAATAGAACGAGTACACTATGAGAACAAAGAACTGGTTTTCGAGGCATCTACACTGAATGTGAGTTGGTGATAAAAGAATTACGAAATTTCAAGTTTCACGGACAATTCAGTGAAATTCCAGAATTTTTAGCAGTATAAAGACGACAATCGGTAGTATTCCATAAAATCTTAATTTTCATTGAAAATTCGAGAATACGTTCAACCGATTTTTCTGGATTTTTATCAATTTTGAGGGGTCAAGGTTTTGGAATTTCCAATTCTCATTAATTGTTCGCCGAAATCATGAATTTGCAGATACAAAAGTCCCTGAAATTCCAGTAAAAATTAAATTCGAAAAAAAATTCCAGAAGTGAACTGAAAAAATCAGACAACGTTTGTCGGCAATGTAGCCATAAAGTTTAAAACAGATCATTCTCGCAGAAATCAATTACACGTCTCGTACATTACAAACCTTCTAAAACTACTTTTCTGAATTCACTGGCGAATCTAGGGGGAAAAAAAAACCCACAAAAGAATTCCTTAACACAATAATTTCCCCCGATATCTCAGGAGCCGAAAGATAAAGAGACCCACGATTCCCGTTAAACCAATAGATTCTCAAACCCCATCAATTCATCCCTCGCGGCAAAAACACCAAAAACCAAAGAGTGAATACTGAATACAAAGGACAAGTTTAATGGGCCGAGAGTGTTCACTGGGAAAATCGTTCTCCAATTACTGTTGAACCTGGAATTCTGCAATTATCTGGTGCCCCCCGTCTCACCCCGCATTAATATCTTGGCCATCTTGCCACTCGCTGATATCCTGGCGCAGTAAGGCAGACTAGTAGAACTTAATGAAAGCAAAACCCCAAGCCACGAGGTTTTCGTTAAATTCTGCTTTATCTTGTTCAATAGTTGAATAAGAAATGACATTGCAATTAATGTACCCAGTCGGATGAAAATTTCCCGTTGATTTTCCACTCGACGAAGATCGGTATCGATTGCTCTGGTGCCTGTGGTTTTCAAAGGCTTGTTACGTCGAGTTGTGAATGTGCCACGACGTGTCTCAGATATCTTGACGATCTCGACGATGTGTTTTAAGCGGATGGTGCAAACAGCCCCTCGTGTTATAACAGACTAATTCGTTTATATGGATTATGGCTGCGACACTCGAGTTTTGTATACCTTGATATTCAGTGAGACAGCGGTTATGGGGAAAATGAGAGAGATGAGAAGGAGCTCTTGTCATCAGCTCTGTGTCTACAGTCGCTTGTTCATCCCCGATTTTGCAATTTCCTCACGAAACTGTTATACACCAACCCCATTGTTATTTCCATTACATCTATCCGTGACACGGGAAAATACCCCAGATGTACCGCTATTCAACGTGAAAAACAGTGAGTCACGTAGCGAGGTTTTGGGAGACTCGTAAAACTTGACACTTTTATTATTGAGACACTCTATTCTCGTATGTTTTCGTGTATTTAAAAAGTAACGCCAATTTATTGTTATATTCTGCCGTGTTTCCTCTATCACTCTATTCGAAAATAAGTGAGACAATTCTTGATTGGCAGTCTATTTCGTCGGAAGTCTTCACTGAGAAACAAATCTAACGCTGCCTGTCAAGTATTCTTTACACAACCAGATGACAGGAATTTATGCACAAAATCATTTTAAATTCTTGTCAAGAATATTTGATTGGCAAAATTATATTTTTTTTTTACTGCGGCATGCTAGACTTGGTAATAATTCAAATTTATCTTTTCTTGAAATGTTTCAAGATAAAAGAAACTCGTGCTTCGCATTCTCGATTTTCTTACCTGGCAAACTTGACGCGTTCATTTGGGTACGACGAATCCATCGGAAAATATCCGATAATTTCGAAATTGTGAGTGATAATTTCGCTCTGGTTTTTAATAATTTTCCGGTAGCTTTTGCTAATTTACTTCTACTTTTGCCCTTTTTTTCTAACCAAATAAGTAAATATTATTCGACTAAGTGAAAAAAAAGTCATAAAGGAAGTAAAAATGACCAGATTCGATTAAAAAAAAATGTAATCCATCGAATACCACTCGAGCTCGAAATTTAATCGCACATTTCCCTCATGTTTTTCGGCGCATCAACAATCTAGATAACTGTCAATTTTACGTTCTACTAACCGTGGTTACTAATCGTGGTTAATTCTCGGTTAAGGCAAGTTTAAAATCTTCTGATTGGTTTATCAACCCCCCACTACTGAAACCAGCCAATCAGAGATCTTAACCTTAACTTTACCGAGGCTTCAACCCTAGACAGTTGAACCAAAAAACCGGCTCTAAATTTTTCCCGAAAGTCGGTCGTCTCGTTGTTACGCAACAAAACAATCGGGGAAATGTCCGGTAATTTTGAAGGTCTCGTGGTATTACTACTAATTATTTGTCCACTCGCATCTCGACCGAGTTGAGTGCAGTCTCCAGCATCCAGACACGCTGGCACAAAATCTCAATATCGACATTATCTCCACATTAATGCCTTCGCGCGTCCCTGTCGTCGACGGCCCATTATTATTAATTTATCCATAAATATTTACTGCAAAAAAAAACCCATCCAGAGCGACTCGTTTTCCAATGACGTTAAAAATAATCCATTGCTTCATCTATCTGTTCCACAGGATGTTTGACGGTGGCAAGAGATGCGAAATATTTAAAAAGCTACTGGGCAGTTTCCGTTGGAAATTTTTAAGTAACGTCGACTACTGCGCAGTCTTAATGACTGACGTCCAAGTGAGAAAGACAGTCAATGTATTTCGAAAGGTCCTCATTTTCCTTTTTATCGGACTTCATTTTACCTCCTAAAAATAATCGCCAAACTGTTCACCATTTTTTGATATATAATATTTTTGTCACAATAGCGTAGACGTTCTATAACTGTTCCCCCCCTATATTTATCTGGAAAATCTTCGAGATCGGAGTAGAATTCAATATTCCGACTTTGCGAGACACAGCGAAACTACTCGAGACAATTCTCCGAGTACAGTGTATGGCTTTCACGCATCTTATATAACGGAGTTAAACAGGCTTTACTTTCATGTTTCATCGGAGCCTGTAAGCTCCTTTCTGAGTTGCAAAGTTTCGTACTCATCTTTACGGATAGGAGAGGGGATAGGGAGTCTGGGGAAATTGTGTTGGGAGGAGTTAATAAATAGATAAAGACGGTATTCACGTTTAATTTAGTTGAGAATTGTGTTCGTGTGTTGGCGGTGTTCGTGGGGGTTGGTGAGTGAGAGGGGAAGGGGGGGGGGGGGGAGGAGGAGGAGAGGGAATCATTTCTTCGGAAATGTTTGGGATATTGGAACAATTCGCTGAGTCGATATTTTAAAATATAGCTGATCTCGCTTGGATATTATCTAATGGGGTCACTGACCAAATTTTCATCCCTTTTATGAACTGCCCATAAATTTCATGATTTATCCTGTGGTGGGTCAGGTAATGTCGTCAGATTAGCGGTTTTCGACCCCGGCCATTTCAGAAATTATTTTGGAACGTTTTGAGAATTGTTCAAAAATGTTGTGTGAATTTTCCGGCACACGTCTGGAAAATTTTTATCACATTTGATTTTCATTATGATTTCAAAGAATTTTGTCACTGAAAATTTATGATTGTGTAGAAAAATCAATGAGAACGGGAAATTTCAGAACGATGGGCCCCAGAAAATTAATACGAATCTGAAAATTTAGGGCGAAAATATTCTTCAATTTTTAGGACAATGACACTGAATATAATTTAAGGAAACTCGGTACTTCAGTAACTCGGTAATGAATATTGATACTCTTTAATAATTTTGACATTGAAGAATTTTAGTCCTTACATTGCTAAAAATTCTGGAATTTCCCAGAATTTTCTGTGAAACTTGAAATTTCATAGTTCCTTTACCCCCAAACCCAAATTTGGTGCCGCTGTTCTCCAAATTATTGGTAAACTGTCCATGAAATTTTATTTTTTTCAACAGGGTATTTTTAATACTTATCTGAGGATCTTTTCTTCCCGTGATTTTTTTGAGTTTTGCATTTTGACATAGTTCTTAAGGATTGAAATATCAGTACAACGATTTAAACCACACAAGTGAGGGAGCGATTTCGGTTCACAAAAAAAAACACGTCAAAAATGAAACATCACTCGAAAGAAACACACCCTGCAAAATTAAAAAAACACCGGTCAGAAGAATAACGAGCAATGATTTATCAATAATTCTACCACCTCTAATTACCTCCATTGGAAATTCAGGATTCTTAATCTACATTATTAATAGCCAGAGTGACGACGTCTACATAATTATATCCGTTACTTTGGGAATGACTAGACGTCGACACGATGAATTATCCATATCACTAGTACATTCGACAGAAATAGGATTAATTTATTCCCACAAAAGTGCAGAGTATTCACGTCGTCAATGTTTTTTTTTATGTTTTACTCATAATTATTCATTCATTTCGTTTATTCAGTTATTCGCCTGCAATAATTTATCAGAATTTGTAGTTTTGTGTCCATTATCGCAAAAAAAATTGGCTTAAATTTGCTGCATTCAGTAAGAGCTAACAATTCTTTATTATAATATAAATTTGACATTCGCCGTAGAAATTCACCCCAGAAAAAATTAAAATTACCCACTTCACAAATAACAAATTTGATAAAAAGCTCATCAATCCAGTGGGACCCGAAGCCTCGTCCTCCTGCAGTCCTACCTACTCCTGACCGCTCATCGACAATCGACCTCCACACAATATTCACGTGCAAAAATTCCCCACAATTTTCAAATCGAATATTCCACGGAATTTCGAAGTGAACAATTCACTCCACCTTCAACATTCCCTGGCTTCAGGCCCAGAGGCGATGGCTGCATGAAAATTTTTTTTTATGATTTTCCCACGATTTCCATGAATCCTAGTGCAATTGGAAATCCTCCCTATTCTCCATCTCCCAATTCCACCCCCAGAAATAGCGAACATTCCATCGATACTATTTACTCATACACCCCATTATTTATTTCTCAAAAGTCAGTGTATCTCGTCCAAGAAAAACAAATTTCCCCGTGAATCGTTAACTAGTACTCTGGGTATACAAGCTGCATCGGAAATGAATTGAGGATGTAAGGGGGTGAGTCGAGTCAACGCCACTCGCTGGCTGAAGAGGAGAGGGCGGGGGAGGGGGAGGGTTGTAGAGGGGAATGGGATGACGATGGGGTGCCTACAGGGCAAAAGCAGTTCCGCTCGCCAGATATTTTAATGGAAGTTTGGACTTGGGATATTTGGCGGTGCGACGGGAGTGAGAGAGGCAACTGACGTTGGAGGGGAGGGGGTTTTCCGTGATGCCAAAGACGACGAGAAAAGACGGCAAGGCGAAGCAGCGAAGTGTTCATAATGAGATGTTAATGGAGTGGGTGAAAAAAGAAAAAAAAATTCTAGGCGTTCCATCTCCTTTCGTGTCTTCTCTGCACCCCATCTCCCCTCCTCCTCCCTCCTCCTCCTCAACCCCCTATCCCTTGTGCTCTGCATCCCGTGCAGAGACGCGATATCGACAGGTCTCTTCGGTGTCGTTCCGTCAACGTTGGTACGCCTCTCCTGGAATCCCGACGCTTTTTTTGCTCTCACTCTCTCTCTCTCTCTCTCTCGCTCTGTCTCTGTCTCTCGCACTCTTCCGTACTCAGTTCACCGAGAAGAGGAGGGGAGATATCCTTCGTGGCCAACGCGACTGCCAATGACAATGTCGACGACTCCAAAAGAACCATGAACCAGTATCCCTATAACCGATACGACACGACCCTTGACTTCTTTCTTCTCTTTGCAAATCTCTTATCTGCACAGTGAGGTAGAAATTCATGGAATTCGGAATGTATTCGGCGGGGGGTGGAGGGTGGTGAGGGGTGAAAAAAATTGATGGAATATTCTTTGGAAATGTGAAACAGTGGGGAAGAAAATGTGAAACATGTGCTTGAGGTGAATGTACGTATTAATTTACATTTAGAATTTTTCCGGATTCAAAAATAATCGGTCAAATTTCAGTGGTTTTTTATTAATTACATGACTATTTAGGCTTTTGAAAGTTTGTAGGAGAATGACTTCATCAGCAGCCAAATTAAATCGATGTAGGGTACAGAGAATTCGAAAGGAAGACAAAGTAAATTTAAAATGCGATTTTTCCTCTTGGTATTGTTGTATAAATAATAATAAGCGAGAGGCATCGGGAGTCTCGAATGAGCACTCGAATGGCACTCGAATGAAAACTCGAATGCTAATCGATTTCACGAAAGTCGAATCGAAGGCTCTGGAAGTCGAACTCGAAGG
>JAPYZN010002010.1:0-13534 GCA_030522865.1 Psyttalia lounsburyi
AGACTCGCGCCGTATTCGGCTTACCGAATGGGCTATAGCCTTATCCGGCGCTAATGCGGCCGTGATAAGGCATACCGTATTCGGCATGCCCAACGAAAGTCGAGACTTGCGCCGTATTCGGTTTGCCGAATGGGGCATGGCCTCATCCGGCCCTAATGCGGCCCTGATAAGGCATACCGCATTCGGCATGCTCAACGAAAACCGAGACTCGCGCCGAATTCGGCGTAGGTTAGATCCGGCATGCCCAACGAAATTTCTAGTAGGGTACTTACAGTTCAAAATTCTTAATTTGAAGTCGTGATTCTTCAATTGATAGTTACTTTCTTTTTAACGTTGGAAGAGATTATTTTTGCTTAAAGGAATTCATTGAAATATCCGTCAAAACTTGTCAAAGTAAACTGTGAGTTTCTAGCGCCAGAATTCTTCTAATTTCCGCGTGAGAGTAATCTCTAAGATGGACGTCGAAGCAAATTCTCTCAATTTTTCTCTCTATCCGATAAAATCACGTTTTCCCTCCCACTATTCTCACAAAAAAAGTATAATTAAAAGAACAGAATGCCGCAACCGCTAAAAGTTCAGAAGACCCTCCATTGTCTCAAAAACGCACAATAAACCAATAATAATTACCCCCACCACTGTCCAAGTACTCACAATTGAACAGAAAAAAAATGTAAAACTCCCCAACCTGGACAATGTCACGATGGGCGGTTGCCAACTGGTCCCGCTGGGAACCACGCTTTCATTGGCTGTCTCTCAAGTACAAGAAAATATAGGTATACAAGCCCCAGCATCAAACGAGTTATGATCTGTACCTCATCCTGTGCTTCAAACCCGAATGCGAATATACCTTTCATTTCAGCTGCCACGTAGAATAATTAAATGCAGTTCGTCAATATTGAAGGGTCTTCGATTATTCCTGTACACGTCTATCGTTCGCTTTTCCGATCAATCGTGAAAGGCATCTGCGCCTTTGCCTCTTGTATTATGCCCCCCTTCCCCCTACACTCCCTTCTCCACCTCCTCCCAACGGAAGCAATCGGTTCGAGGTCGATTATCAAACTCTAGCCCCCCACCCCCCAGGAGCCCAAAGAATAAAGATCTTTTGGTAGGCATTTCACTCATTTTTTATTCTTTATTTCTCCCTTCATCCTTTGAAATATCTTTTTTAACGACTCAGTGATTATCCGGTTGTTATTATTTATTGGTTCTCACAAAGTACCAGTTTGAAGTATTTTTTAAAGGAAAATGTTTTTTGGTCTAAAACCGCAGACATCGTAGGTTCCCATAAATTTCAAACGAGGGGCACTCCCGGATGATTGAGGCTGAATTTTGCCTTCAGGGGGAATCCCGGTAGTAATGCCAATCGAAAAATTTGGTTTTACGTTGTTAAAAGTTTTCAGCAAATCAACCACTTCATTTGAAATTTCAATGTTCTGTATTGCAATTTAATCCATGGCCTTATTCTATATAAAATCTCGTATTTATTAGGGAAATTGAGAATAATTGAATTTTTCATGTTAAGTTGTCAGTGAAATTTCTATGATATCTACACGTTTTTTTTCTTTTTCACTAAAATTAAACATCATCTTCAATGCATTTTTGCCTAACAAAATACCTACACTGACAGAAGAACGTACTTTGGCTGAAAAATTAATTCTTGCTTCAAGAATATTTATTACTATCACATAATTCTTGAGCCAATCTTTTCATTTCTCTTGTTCCTCAAGTATGCACCAGGGAAAGAAAAATCTTATAATTTTCTTTCTCGGAACAATGAAAAATACTTAAGGAACAAAAGAAAAAGATTGGCACAAGAATTATGTTATAGCAGAAAATATTCTTGAACCATGAATTAATTTTTCCGGCAAACGTGCGTTTTTCTCTTAGTGCAGAAATTTCATGTATATGAGTAGTTCTTAAATATTAGATTTTCCAGATTTATTTTTTATTACATTTTTGTAGAAATCTACATTAGATTTTTTTTCTTGACATTTCAGAAGGAATTGTCAAATAGTGTAAGGCTTTTTTCTAGCACTGAGAGAAAATATTACACTGAGAGAAATTTCTGAGTAAAAATGACTGCTTCGTTTGGTTATCGTATTGCATTTTGACTGTTCGGAAACAATTAGTCAAAGTCAACTTCTTTAAGAAAAATTATGCACACATCTAGATGATTTTGAATAAATCGTAAACAAATTCTACTGAACAGCCAGTTAATTTCTTACGAAAAACGAGATAACTTTGATTAGGCACTTCGGTGTGGTTGCGAGAAAATATTCCGTTCAAAATTTTTTTTAGATCGTGAAATTTTCTGTCAAATAATTTCTTTCTCACGCTGGAGAGCACCCTATCTCAAGAATATTAAATTTCTTTCAGAAAATGTTTATAATTATTCCCATAAACCATTTCGTAAATTCCTGTACTTAGTGGTATATTTAGAATGTTATTAATTGTCAAGATTCATAGTTTTCTGATCTGCTGTGGCCCAGGCGATTTGAGATCATATATCGAGTGTTTACCATGGGTACAAACGAGAATTTCATCTTGTCGAGTAAGGCTGCCGCTGGGGCGACTGAGTCGCTTGCAATTACAAGCCTGGTCAACATATAATTATACCCAATGACCATAAATTACGGGATTTTTATGCGCAACATTCTTAATTACCCTTTGAATTAACATCAATCAACCCCCCCTTAATTATATGCCTCGGAGAGTCTATCCATGGTCGTCGGTTATTGGCGATGGCGGCTGCTGTTCAATGCCTCGCGCGTCTTTGGTGAAGTGAAGTTTGTTAGGCGGAATATACGCACCTATCAGTCGAGTAGAGGATTGAGAGGACTGAGTTATGCCGGATTTTATAGGATGATAACTACGGGGTAAAAAAGGTCAGTTTTCTTGGGTGGGGCTTGGAAGTTACTTCGCGAGAGATCTCAAATTGTTATGGGGAAACTCAGTGCTTGAGGATTATCATTAAGACATTGGTAATTATTTATGAGAACATTCATAATTAATTAATCAATGTGAGAAAAATCAATAGAATTTGATGGCCATTCAATGAGATCTGAGAACTATTCCTTCAAGATATTTCATGGTTCGAGAAAAAAAACTACTTCTGCTGAGGAATCATTTTTTTCCGAGAAGAATTTGATTTTCCCTCAGCTTATTTGTCCAGACCAGTCATTCTTTGGTGGTTCTTGTTCATCTCAAATAATACAAGTCAAGGTTGGTTGAAAATCATTTGGAGCATAACCTCAACCATAATCGATTGTGCCACTCTAGGAATAATTATATTGGATGAAGAAATAAACGTCTGAAAAATAAATTCTTTTCAAAGAAAATAATTCCGTAACGAAAGTTATTTTTATCAGTATGCAGGGGATTCATATTTAATAACACATTAATAATGGTCTTCATCCTTACATTGGGGCCACTCGATGAGGAATGAACTTCCGCAAATTACAGCGTAACATTACGCTTATGGAAGAAACGTGACCACGACAATTTTATCAAAATTTTTCATGGGAAACATTGGAGATATTGAAAAAAAACAGAAATCACTTCTTTTATACTATCGGAAATCTATCGCCGGCGAGATAAGGCAAGGGACTGAACCATAGAAGTGTGATATTTTCTATTGATTTGTAAATGCCACTTGAAAAATTGATCAAAAAAAGCAAGACAACTTTAATTTCCTTCTATGCCAGCCCAATTTAAATATAAATTGGCGCAATGAATTGATCAAGTCATCAGAATTGACTACGCAACGTTTTAAAAAATATTCATCAATTTAGTAGTCATTTCGAGCCGCAAATCATCCTTAAATTCATCACCAATGATTCATAAAGTGACTAGAATATTTCATAACGTCGAAATAACCTCTGTATATTATTAAACATTGAAATTTCAAATGGGCTGCCGAATATAGAAACCCAATAATTCTCCGACATTTAATTATGGAATCTTATCTTATTTTATAATGCCCACCTATTTCAGCTGACGCGCAGGTATAGACGAATTCCATCCGCACAAAATTCCGAAGACCTATATAATTTTCTCAAGTTCACATATCCACAATTTCTCCCTGAACCTGTCAGGACTTTTGACGTATCACATTGTTACCCTGCTCCAGCATTTATTCTCCTATCGCTCCTATAATAATCCATCCGAGCCCCACTCATTATTGCATTTAAATCGACTCTGCTAATTGATCCAGTTTCCCAAATAACCGCTATTATACACCGAAAAAGAGAGGATACCGGACTGGTACAATCGCTCGAAGCATATCTAACTTTCCTAGGGCTATAACCCCACCTTCATCCTCACTTCGTTCGTCTCACTCCTCCCATGATGCCGACAGCTGGTGGTTAAAGCTTATAATAATTTTCGGTCTTGCGAAACACGCGCGCGTGGCAATTAATGTGATTCTCTGGATTGATGATCACTCGTTGTCCGAATGAGATGAAGTCTACAAAGAGATAATTTTGATGGGTGGGTTTATAACTGACATTTTTGGAAGTTAATCCAATGCATCTACTGGAATCCTTTGATCACTGATAATTTATTATTTTGAGAATATCATTTGATTACCAAAAAATTATTGTGAGTTGAAGAATATTTGATCAACTGATAAATTTGAGTATTTCCCTGAACAATACTCAACATAATTCTGGATAATATTCGAGTAAATTTTTAATTCTTTTCCTATTCGAAAATAGTTTAAAAAGTTATCGAATTTCTTTTATGTATTTACGTCACATTATAAACAACATTTAATCGATAGAGTACTTTAGAGAGAACAAAATAATTGTTTCAAAAGTAAGAATGAAGAAAAATAAAGCCAATTGTAAACATTGTAAATTGAATTGGAGAATTAAAGTACAACTATTATCAAATCGAACAAAGTACCCCCTGAAATCTTTCTAGGTTTTTTTTTCATTAAAAAAACATCACATTTTAGTTTATTATTTCTACTTTTGATCGATATTTCAATAGATTTATCCAAATACATTAATTACCAACTGAGATAAAAATTTTGTTCCTAACTCATGTAAACAGTGGTTTTTGCTGAGTGAGATTATATCACGAGCCGAAGGCAAGTTCAAAAAACCTCCCATTCACCAAAAATCACTTTTTTACACTGGTTACGAAATATGTTATTTCAATAAACATTGTTTAAGAGACAATTTTAAACCATTGTGATAACTACATATGTCGGTTATAACGAGTTGATCTGATTGACGAATAGAACACGATCTTTTGTTGTAAAAACAGAATTCAAGTAATTAAAAAACAGGAATGAATACATTTATACAAAAGGCACTTTTTCATATTTAATTGTTTATTCATTTAGCGATTTATTCATTCACACTTTTGTCCGCATATTTCTCCAAATTTTGTGTTCCTTTTTCATATTTGTTGAGACTTCATTCATTAATTTTTCCCATTGATAATATTTATTCAAATTCACATTCATTTTCAACATTCATAATGCGAATGCAACCAAGCTTCCGGGAGTGCGCGATGGACGTCACACGTACCGCGGGAAAATTTGAATGTGCTCCAGAGCAAACAATTGTTAAAAGCCACTTGCAAAGTGGAATAATAGGTAATGCATGACAAATAAACATACCAGCTCGCCAATAAAGCTCCCCTTATCGAAAAACAAATCGGAAACATCAAAAAGAACTGTGCGATTATCAACCCAATGAATCAATTTTTAATTCTCCACCGGAGACCTCGTTCAGTTACCCACTAGATACATCCCCACGTGAATATCAGCCACTGGCGCGGATGATTTCCTCCTCATTTAGCAGCTAAACAGAGGCAAGCAAAATTTCATGAATAAAAAGTGAAAAGAAAATCAACATCGCTTGTATGGCCTGTTCTTGGGAGCTTTTCTACTTGAAACACGCGCTCAATGATCCGTCCAGGGCTCGTTCGTCATAAGCCCATATACCCAGACAGTTTAAAAAGTTTTAAGGATTGGACTCGGGCCAACGCAAAAATAGAAGCAGATGTTGTTAAGTTGCGTTTCAAAAGATCTTCCCTCTCTCCTCTCCTCGGATGTCAGATGAGCGTTGGATTATAAGCCATTGAAAGAAGTGGGAGCGAAAGTTAAATTGAAGGAAGAGAGGATACGTAAGACAACGAGGTCACCATATTCGACGCTTGAGACGTGATTTCATTGCCCTTGAATTTTGCGGTTTCATTGAAACTAGTGAGTGAATTTGCATTAGGACAAAAATAATTATACTTTTCGAGTGTGTCATGGCGCCAAAGCCGCATTGGAGCAGACGTTTATGGCTTCGGAGTGAATATCGGCATCACAAACTAGTATACAACTCTAATACGCATAGCATCCCGTAAAGTGTCGACGATACAGTTTTTGCCTTTGATGTTTTGTCGTTCATTTATTCTTTACCATTTTCGGGAGAGGGATCTAATTTTCAGTCCGGGAATTTGTCTGACAGCTGCGCTTGGTCGTACTCGTATTATTGTGGGATTCCCCTAATTTAATTAGTTGGGTTGATGGTGTATGGTATCTGGGATTAAATTAGCAAATGTTTATTCATTTTGGAGGCAATAGGGAGTTTGGGAGGTGGAATTGATTGAAACTAGAAAGCAAAATGTTTGATTTGGGATTTAGGATTGTTAATGGGATGTGAATGAATGCTCTCAGTTTTAGAAATTTCCTGTCCTCACGTATACCCTTTCGGGTTTTTACGTATTTACCCTTCCCACCCCCCGACCCCGCTGTACCGCATTCGCCATGGACCAAGGGAAAACTGCACCTGAGGGGAAAACCTAATTTTGACTACCGGTGACGGGAAGCGAACCCGGGTCATCGGCATGCCAGTCTAGCACTCTAACCGCACGGCCAATACCGTCGGTAGCTCTCATTCTTAGAAATTTTTAGAATTAATTTGAGGGCTCTAAATATTCATTTGATTTTTTTGGAAATCACATGTTGAGACCTTTTAAGACTTAACTTAACGCTTTCAAAATACTTCAATTGACACTTCGATCCGAATGTCTTAACTTTAGATTTTAAACGTTTTAACTTGAATTTTAATCTCCAGTTCACACTTTCGAAATTTTTCATTTAAGTTCTTCAAAATGTAAAAATAATAATTTTTTATTGGGTGTTTCCAATTGTTTATGATTGATTGATAATCGTTTTTTCTTGTCCAAAGAAATTTTACAGTCTTCATTTGTTTGTCTTTCAGATAACGATTCATCGGGATGCTCGGTTGACATGGCGGAGGGCTCAGCCGAGGAGGAACAGAGCAGTACCGCTGCGCCAGCATCACCCCCAGCTGACTTACGCACCCAGACAACTCACCTGTCAACATCACCTTATCATCACAGACGTCTGCAGCCGCGTCAATTGCCGTATAGACAGCCTCCTAACATGTTGGCAACCGCAGCGCCACCACGCCACAGCCACAGCGGCCTCCTCTCCCATCACATAAAAACTGAGACCGACATGGACGCCCCCTGCGATGTTCCACTGAATCTCAAGAGCGAGGTAAGTGTGATTAGTCATTCCGAACTTATCAATCGTTTATCTCCATCTTGTATCCATCTTAAAAATTCTAAAAAAAAAAATTGGGATGTACACTGCCAAAGTCGAATGACATCATCCGATGAACTCAGTGTTCGTTTTAGAACCCTAAAATCCGATTACATTTATTGATATTCACTGTGATATTGGCGAAGTACGACTATTTTAGAAAGCCTATTGCCAATTGAAAAGAATTGAAAAATACTTTACGAATGGCACTGGGATAAGAAAGAAGTGCTTGATGAGGTCTTCTTTAGAAAACCCAATGTTGGGTTGTCACAAAGCATTCTTTTGTGTTCTTAACTTCATTTCAACTCTTGGAAAATTTCTGAAGACTCCTGGGGCAACTTCACGACATTTGGTTCTTAAGATTCTTCTGTAGTAAGTACTTTGGAGAGAGGAGCCAAAAGCAGAGTTTGAAATTTTGAGAATACATTATTTGAATAATTATAGGTGTCCTTCTTAAGACCCAAAACGCTGAATTGCATAGAGTTTTGAGAAACACTGGTTAGCGGTATGACTAATTGATACTGGCACGAGCTACTTCAACAATTGGCAAGATACACTGAGCGAAATATTCAATAAAATTACGTATGTTTATTATAATGCCTGCGCGAAATGTTGTGGTAATGAATTAGACGGAACTGTTGCCAAAATCAGGTAACTTTCTCAAACAGTTCCACGGTCTTTATCCGAATTACCGGAAAAACTGTAATCGACACTGAAATTTCCCAATTCTATTCTATAGTCGGCAAGTGAACTGTAAGCTCCCTTATTTTTATTGAAAATTCTCGATTTTTCGCTGTTTACACGCAAAAATCACAACTCTTGTTCTCTCTTTTTGTCTCATTGCATTCCATCAAAATAATACATGACAAGTGTCTGTTGATCGCAAGTTGTGATAATGCGTAAGTTGTAATGACCTTTGAACACTATGCCAGATTGCATCTTGACTTTAGTCTTCTCCCGTCTTTTTTGTGTCAATGACAATCAATTGTTGCGGTCAAGTAGATGCCTCCCCACCAGCCTATCTCAACCCAAATCGTACAATGGTCTCGATGACCCGTATATGATTAGTGCTGAAAACAAAGCATACCAGCACGGGTTTCGTATGATTGGGTCAATGATCGCTGGTATTTAGGCTATAACCTTATTGAGCGACTTACGCAACTTTCTAAGTATTTCGAATACTGCCAGATTTTTTTTTCATAAATTAAGCTGTATATTTTTCATAATTAGATGCATTAGAAGTGTCTTCATGAACATTGATACCGGAAAGAGGTTAAGAAAGAATTGTTAAACACAGGTTAACAATTTATTTTTCGTTATTATTTTATTAACCATGGCATGGGCCTCGAAATCACCCCGAAATTGGTGATTTTTTTAAACCTAGCAGACTTAATTCTGATAGCTTCATTGATTTATTTGGTTAATTTATCCTCGCATTATATAACCACAATTTGTCAGCCAACTGGAGTCCACGAATTTTAACCAAGAATTCGAAAATTGGCATTGAAATCATTAGGATTGTATTGCAATCGAAATTATCATTCTCCCGCATACCGCGAGATCATTGCCGTGTCAAGTTAAAGGCCGCAATGCCCTCACGTCTCCAGGCATCGACGCCATCATGGCTGTCGATCGATTATCGATCTGCGTGGTAAATCCGCTAAGCGATGACGCTGCGAAAAGGAACTGTAGTGTACGCGACGGGTTCAGTGAACCAGGAAGTGGAGCAATCCTTTTTTTCGTTACGAAAATTGTGAGGTGTTGAGGTAGTTGTGAGTGTTATAAATAATATTATACTTGAAAGAAAAGAGATTTGAATTTGAGACTTAACCATTTGAGATTTAGCCAATTCGCAACATTAATTTTATTTTTGTGAAGGTCTCAATTTTCGACTAAAAATTTTATTCCGAACTTTTTAGTCTCATAGTTAGAAATCTCCGTTTGGCCCTTTCAAAAGGTGAAAATTAAGATTTTTAAATCTCAAATTGAAACACACAACGGGGTCAAACGAAAATAAAATTAATTAGATAAAAGTCATCATCGGATTCGTTAGAATCTCAATGCAAGATCTTTCAATTCTTAAAGGACAATTTGTCGGTTCAACTATGAACAGATATACCTCAAAATGGTGAACACAATCGGTTATCACATATGAATGAATTTTCCTATCAGTTTAAAATGAACCATTATAAAAAAGGAAGTGATCCAATGACAAAGTAGAGTGCATAACAAATGGAATTTCATGACCGGGATTTACTACTGTCTGGAGATTATAACAACTCCGATGGTGAATGGTGGTTGTTTGCACGCGGCTTATGTGTGCCCACCTTTGGCATGGACAGCGACCGGTTCCAGTGTCTGCTTGCATATCAGACTAGACTTGTTGGCAAAAAAAAAGGCACATGAAGGAGGGAAAACATGACGTTGAGACACACACGAGGTATGATAATTTATGCCCAAGAAAATGAATATGGAGGTTGACTCTGATGGTTTTTAATGGCATAGGGATCACTCCACAAAATCTCACGAAAATCACGGAGACGATTAATCGCTCTCAGCTTTTTTTCTCTCAGCATTCTTCACATTTTTTTTTATTTATAGTTTTTTTTTCGTAAACGTTCGTCTCGCTTTTGACGCATCGAGTGCCTAGTTTTCAGGGAGTGGACATGCTCCCTCCGGCGCATTCCTACTTGATGGCTTTAGAGTTCCAACCCGTAAAGTGCATCTGTCAAGGAGTGATTGAAGGCAAACGATCAGGGCGTTGCGAACACCAAATGCGTTGGAGTTGTGTTTCATTATAGTAGGGGTATCTCATTACCTGCGGGAGGCTTATTTGGAGTACCTCAATTACATTTCTATCGGGTTACAAAGCAATTATACGATTATTATTTATCGTAAGGCCTGACAGGTGTCCAATTCCATCAATTTTTTTCTACTTTTTAATTGGAATACGTGATGCATATGAGAGATTTGCGCAAATTTTGTTTTTGGTTGTGGTTTTTATTTGGATTGCTTTTACTACTTGTAAATTGTCAAGAGTTCGCATTGCCACAAAGATTTTTCATCATTTTTCATTGGAAACTGCCTTACAGGTGTATATGAGTCATTTTTTCCATCTATTGATGTGTAAAAAGAGCAATTCCACAAGTGGAACTGTTTGCACCCCGCGTGAGGATCCATCTAAATAAATTAATTTTTTTAGGCCGAGAATTCAGAAAATTCTTCATTGAAATCATGTTCAAAAGTACGGGTTACACATGCCCTATATGAGGAAGGGTAATGAGTAGCTGGAAAATATTAAAATAATAGAAATCAAACATTTTGAGGTCGGATTTTCCTTGATATTTGGTCAGTAAAAAATATAATAATGGTATACATCGGATGTTGTAATTTGGTTATCGAATTCCATAGTGAGATAGTGGAATGACTAATGGCGTAATTTATGTGATGATTATTATTGTGACGTGGTTTTATAAGTACCTTGAATTTCTTTTAAATGGATTGATCAATACAAATTCTTTTGTTTTTCCGTCTAAGAATGAATTGAATTTAATGAACTATGAATTTCTTAATTTAAATTTACCGCTCAGTGTGCCTCATTCGCTATTCACTCTCAGAATTCTGTACATTTTTACTTTCATCGACTGATTTGTAAAAATTTTGTGGTCAATTGAATACAAATGAACTAGCAAAATTCATACAAGCAATTCTGTTGTTACGATCTTGAGTTGAAAAACTCAGTGTCAGTGGTAGATTTAAAAATCTTAATTTCGACCTTTGGAAAGTCTTATCTTGAGAATTTATTTGAGATCTTGATAATCAACACATTCAAAATATTAAAGCTCAGATTTGGACGAAAAAAAGTGAAACTTTCCGAAAAATCAAGTGCAGTTTTCCAAGCTTCAAGTTGTAACATTTAAAAGCCACAAGTGGAAACTTGAAGAGCCTCAAGTAATGAATAACATATTTAGAACTCAATTTGAGAGTCACGCTTTTCAAAATATGTTTTTTTGTCTGTGTGTACATGCAATTAAACATTGGCGATAAGTAATCGATAAAATATTAATGATATTTTTTAATATTCATTTATCTGAAATTTTCACATAGTAACAGAATTTATTGAATATTTGGGAAATTCAGGGGACAATTTTCTTGAATGTTTATTTTACTGAAAATATTGAAAATTATGATGAAAATAATTCTCAATATTGGCACTGAGATTGAGAAATTTCAGTATTAACCTGACATAAATAATCCAGTTGCTCTTAATTTCGAAATTAAATACAATAGTTCGAAACGATTTGACCTTCGATTAAATTCGTATTCACAACATTGCAAATTTGAACGAAATTATTCCTCAATTTCCGAACAAATTTTGAAAAGTACACCTGATTTTAAACATGCTATAAATTTCAAGTTTCGAAAACGAAAAAAAAAATTAAGATCGTTGAGCCGTCATGAAACACGTCACACATATGTAAACGCACCGCAATTCAAATACAATACTTCCATCAAATATTTTGCAATCAAACCGAAAGTCACAACGCAAACTCCTCATCAATACCCTAACGCTCGTATTTTCTGAAGGAATATTGACAACAGAAAAGGGCTCCCGGAGGGAAGTTGACAACCGATTGCGCATATGAAAGGTACGATGAGTGGCTCCCCATAATGGAAATCAGGAAAAAAGCAATATTCCGTTGGTGGGTGGGTCATCCTCGTATATTTCCATCGACGCCTCTAACCCCCTCCCCCTCTCCCTCCCTCCTCATCGCTGTCCACCCTAATGGAAAAAAATATTTACCAATAAATTAATTTCCGTGTATTGCTGAAAAGCGATGAAAAAAATATAAATAAATAAATTGAGAATTTTTATAACCATCGACAGTGATTTCTCTTTGTGCGATTTAAATTCTGAAAAGTACATTTCAATCTGTATGCCGTGGGCGAACAGGCTATCATCAGTCGCTTGTTCTCAATTCGTGGTTTGCGATTTCAATGTACACACAGTGTGTGCAACCATCTCCCTCTCCCCCTTTCTCCTCTCCGTTCATCTTCCACCCGCTGATACATCAATAGATCGCCGGCATTTTTTCCATTAGATTGGAACTTGATTAAATTGAAAACCTGTCAATTTGGCAGGACATAGAGTAGCCAGAGGTGGTGGGGATGGTACGGAGGAGAGAGAAAAACATTCGATGGCTTATATTGACGTCGGACATTATATGCGGTGGCGACTGCGGTAGGGAGTTTCGCTGGCCGACGAGTCATCTGGATAACCCCTCGTTCACGGTGGGGCTGGGGCGGAGGGGGAGGGGGAAGGTAGACGTTGACGTTCGAATATTCTTTCCAGTGTTTTTACACTGCGTTTTTTTCCACTGAATTAATCAATTGGGCGGGGAACGGGAGGGGGGTTAATGTCGTTGGTTCATCCTGTTTTAATTCGTTTCAGAATTGGGGGAGGGGGGGGGGGGATAAATGAGGGAGGCTGAAAATAGTCGGTGATGACAGACAGAATTGAAGAATTCTGATATGCGAGGCTGATGCATATTGATCGGTGAGATTGAGATTTTTCATTTGAAAAAATGTGGAAATATGATTGTGTACACATCAGTAGGCATTAAACGTCGACCTCATTGTTCAACAAGAAATGATCTGTTTCTTGCAGAAATAGTCGTATTCGTTGAATTAATGGAATAACGTCATTATTCATCGCTGTATTATAAAATAAATTTTACGATATTTTTCATGACGTATGTCATTTTTGAGAAACATTTATAGTCCCTTCCTTGCTGACTTTCCGGTTGATTTTAGATTATTTCAGTTGAATATTTAATATTTTAATTGGATTGTATTCCCTGCTTAACCCTCCAGCACTCGCGCCTCTTGGCCGAACGTCGTTACTCGCGTGGCAAGCGCCGCGCCGCCCGTGTATTCTCGAGCGCAACGTTGCCAAAAGGC
>JAPYZN010002012.1:0-13356 GCA_030522865.1 Psyttalia lounsburyi
TTTTTCAAAAAACTGATTTTTCGACCATTCTATTCATTGACTTATCAATTGCCAGAAATCGCAACAAAGTTCTAGTATTGGCGTTCTAGTATCCTTAGTATTGCTGAGAAATTAGAGCAATGATCAAAGGCAATAGACTCATTGGATATGAAATTCACCATTACTAGATCGCTTTTTCATTATCTAGTTACTAAATTGTAATTATTTCATGATTCATAGATGCACGGATACGACGGCATTCAGACGACACTTGTGTGCCCCTACTTCATCAACACAGGAATGTTTCCTGGCGTTGAGCCGAGGTAGTTTTCTTCATGAGAGCCCTAGTATTCATTCGTGATCGATTTGAGAATGTTACTATTTTTTTTAAGATTGCTGCCACAGCTCGAGCCTGAATATGTGGCTGACGAGATTGTGCAGGGGATATTGACTAATCAAATAAACGTGACATTGCCGGCCAGTATCCAATACTTTCTACCGCTCAAGTGGTAAGTTCTCCTCCACACTCCTAATTTACATACTCGACGCAATGTAAAAAATCAAAATTAAGTGGGCCTAGCGTGAAATAGTGAAGTTCATCTGAGTCCAAGCATTTTTTGGATCTGATATAAAATTCCCAGTAATTTACTGGTGGATTTTTGGCTTAAAAAGACAAAGAAATTGGAAGTACTAGAAAAATCATTGCACGTAGAGTGACATGATTCATTTGGCCAATGAACCTGTTTTTCTACAGCTAAAACTATATAGTGCTCACCAATTCAATGAGGTCCGATGAATTTCTCATATCTTTTATTTCATACGACAAAAAGGTTACAGAAAAAAATCCAGTACATCTGCTATGAAATCCTATTTGTCGTCCATCGATTCCATTGAAAAATCGCGGCGTTTGACGCCAAAGATAAGAACACGTGCTCTATTAGAATAACAATATAGAAGGGTAAAACTTACAATCTGGAGAGATTTTTAATTTGATTCTGCAAAATAGTTGATTGCACTGACAGATTTTCTCGAGATATCAGTTTCTAGAAGTTTTTTATAGTCTTTCTGCGATATTTTCTTCTTTCTCCGGTTGGCACATTCTCTAGCAAAAAAAATCGACAATCGTTCCCAGAAAACTACACATCGAAACCGTCGAAGTCTCCAAGTCTCCTCGAGGCAATAAAAGATAAATAAAATTTTCATTTGCTTTGCACAGCAAATGCCTTAAGCACTCTAATCATTATGGTTCAGTCAGCATAACTTTTAACATCAAACGAGAGAGTGGAGGTAACGCGATCATACGCAAAATGGAGGTGGTGGGAGTAGCATTTCATGTTAAAAGTTATGCTGACTTTAGTATACAATTGGTTCTATACGTTGTATCATTCAGTCCCATTTGTTGAATTTCTAAGCGATTCACCATGTGCATTTTCAATGAACAGTTAATATTCGACAATTCAAGAGACCTTATTTGAATCAAAATTGTATAAAAAATAAACTCCACCCAAAAATTAATTCGATTACGCAACTTTGAATTAATGCAGTCATTTGAAATTCATGCTAGGACTTTAACGCTAAATAGCCGGTCCTAGAAATTAATTCCAAGATATGACCTTATATATGACATTGACATTAAAATTTTCATGGGATGAGTGTGGTATATTGCAATCGGTCACAGTACCGGTTCTTCGAGGTTGGAACCTTCAACCTGAACATCTTGATGCGATCGGTCAAGCCCACACAAAAAAAGTTTTCATTGAAGTAAATTTCCCACTCAAATCGACCAGAGTTATGACAATTTGAGTATAAGAACAATTGTTTCAGAAGTTATTGTTAAGTAGAGCGTCGATTTGAATTAATTTAATGTTGACTTGAAGCGATTCCCACACAACTACTCAATTTGAGGCTCGGGTGTAATAATTCGTTACCTCAAAATCGCCGTGACTAATTGTAAGAAAAATAATTATTAAATCATAAGAAAACCGCAAATTAGGTCTGTTGATGATTTGATGATTATGCTCCGCCTAATCTGCCACGGTCATTTCGAGCTACCAAATTATTCCACCCTGTCCTTAAATCGATGAAAAATAATTAAAACGAGTAGATTCTTGACTTAACTCAATCCTACTCAGTTTACGCAGAGGCTCCCAATTGAGTGATGAAACATAGTTTCAATATGTATGCGGACGTTCAATGTCATCAATTTTTTTTTACCTGTTATGAATGCATATCGCAAACCACCAAAATTGAAATTTCTTTGCAACCGATAAATTAAGTTATCTCCGTCGCATTGATAAAAATATTAAGAATATAACGAATACCCCAAGAATTAAATTCCAAATATTGTCGAGTGTGCCTTTGTTTTTTTTTACAATATTTGTTCTTGGCTCATGAATTGTCAATTTTAGGATACGGTCCGTAAGGTATCGTGAGATAAAATTGATCGTTTGTTACTGACTAAAAATTTCCATATCTGTCTACCAATTTCCCTATAAAAAATAAAAATGCATTATGTATGTAACCCTCTTTTCACAACTTGTCTTTTATTCTTTTAAATTGGTATAATGAGGCTAAAAAACTGATTTTGAATTTTCCTCGTAACTAGGATAAATCCATTTTTGAAAAATACAAATACTCAGATGAATCAAACTGAGAGTAACATTCGCAGTCATGGAAAGTTTCTATTTTTTTTCTGAGTTTTTTTTCTACAAACACAGAGTTAATGCCACTTCTAGATTTCATTTATCAAGACATTCGCGTTTTGCTAAAATTTACTTTTCTAATTATTTCAAACACGTTGGCTTCTTTTGTTTCAATGATAATTTTAAACTTCAATGCGCTGAGCTATTAGTATAGAAAATCGTTAAATTTGTATGGTATATTGCTGAAGTATGATTTTGTATAGCTGGGGTTCAGAAATTTGGGTTCAAACAACAGAGGGTCTTCAAATTTTGAATAGATGCAATTCACAATTAGCAGTTGTACTAAATGTATTTCAGTATTTACAAAACATAGATAAGCAAACAAGTAAATTATTAATGGAGATAACTACATTACAATAGGAATTCGTTATAGTTATACCCTAATACCCATTTTTTTCATTTCAGTTGGCTTCCTGCTAAAGTTTCGTGGGCTCTGATGTACAACATTTTCAAAGGCCCCCAAACAATGATGATGCTTAGTAAACACGAAAACAATAATACGGATCTTGTTACAAAAATTGAGAACGGGAATACAAGACAAAATCAGTGTTACGAACAATTTACAGATTTTGACCATATGTCATCAGCACCTGCCATGTAATTTTCTCGAGTACAAGTCTAAGTTGTATATTTCGCTCGAATATTTCAATTTATAAGGTTTACGTTTAGGAATTGTTTACATCTATTTTATGAATTCTGTCTGTTCTCTATTTGTCATTGATTACTTTCATCTGATGGAGGTAAACTCACTGGATGGTGGGGTACTCACTTACTTATAAAAGATCGTAGAAATAATTTAGGCCCTGGCCAAGCTCCCAGATTGATATACCTGTCCTAAGTTCCCTAGCAAGATCAATTCTTTGCTGAAGGGAGTACAACGTCGGATAGAAAATAAATCCACTTTCAGGAGATCTGAAACAATTGGCGAATAAACAGAAATGATTGAGTATTTTGCTATTTCTTTTTACACGTGAATTTTTTCGTGAATATTTCCATCATTTTCCATTTTCATAAGAGGAAAAAGTATGAAAACGAGTCTTACTTTGATTCAAAAAGGTGTTCTTTACTCCTATTATCCCACTTGATTTTTCCCTTGTACGATTCAAGAATTTTCAAGTACTGAGAACCAACAATAGGTCCCCCGCCTTCTGGAGTATAATTATTTCCATAGAAATTCAATCCCATGAGAATTTGTGATCTCCTATGATCGTCATCATCGGGGACTAGTTTTTCTACGCACTCTCTCACCCATTCCAGAGGAGCATTGGGTCCGGGACGTTGAACATTTGAGAAATCATATGTCATCAACGAAAAATAGTCGACATGAGTCGCTAGTTCCTTGAAGTACGCTTGAGAAAATATTTGAGCTTCAGGACTGTAAAAAAATTCCCAGTATTACCTTGGCCTTATAATTTTGTCAACTAATGATTCCAGCAGTTAATGGATGAAGAACAAGGTAAAGTAAACGAATTCAGAATTTTTGGATTAACAGACCAATGCCATCAGCAGGAAGAGGCACAATAAAAAATATTGAAAAACCTTTTTTCCCAACTTAATGATATCGAAAGAAAATAATGTCTCATTTGCCTTTGAATCCAATTAAATTTCCAGGCGTTTCCGAAAAACACGGAGCAAATTACAGAGACATCCTGTTCTTCATCTCTCTACTACAGAATCGTCAGGAAAAATGCGTACCCTCGTGCTGGTGGAATCGCTAAAATCACTTCTAAATTTTTACTCTTAAGACTTGCACTTAGTGACTTTATTAAATTAACTACAACTTTAGTTTTAACTCCTGTGAAAACAAATTGATTCCAAATCTCCAATACGTATCCTTGAAATTGGAATGCTTTGGCTGTCTCAAAAAGTACAGATACCAACTGCGTTTTTCTCTCTTTGTCGCTGTTGAGAGTTGATATCTCTTCCGGGGTCCACTCTTCAAATAATACTCTCGGTAAAATTCGGACAGTGTGATTCCCATCATTCAGAGTTCTCATTTCCTTCAACCATTTTTTTTGAACATCATGAGTTGCCACTTGGAATTTTTCGACATTGCCTCGCGGTAGACTTAGCCACACTGGTGACACTGCTGTCAACTTTCCATG
Source organism: Psyttalia lounsburyi (assembly GCA_030522865.1). Taxonomy (NCBI): domain Eukaryota; kingdom Metazoa; phylum Arthropoda; class Insecta; order Hymenoptera; family Braconidae; genus Psyttalia; species Psyttalia lounsburyi. The sequence continues at coordinate 4,787 of JAPYZN010002012.1, forward strand.
GAATGTTTTCGATACCTCTAAGCCCTCTGCATTCCACTACGATTTTTCATTATTTATAATCAAGTTGTACGAATAACTCTATTATTATTATTAATTTTCAAAAGAGGTGCGGGTTAAGTCATATCTACAGATGTAGATATGACCTAATTAGTAATTACAGAAGTATACTCTGAAATTTAATATAAACAAGCCACTAATTTTAAAGGGTAAAAGTTGAAAAGGATATCAAATCCTAAAAAGATTGAATTCAAAAATAATTGACCATTAATTTTTCAGTAATTAAATTCGAGTGTTAAATTATATGTTGAATGACGAAATATTTATGAGTAGAATAAGTTTTAGATAAAAAATAATAATAAATTTAAGAATGAGAGGTTTTCCATTTGAACGTTCAACAATTCTTGATTTTGACATTGTAAAGTACATATGTAGAGAACCTGATAGTTCTCAATACCAAATGAGTGCAAATTCTTCTTCAGTTAGGCTCAATTACACTCGAATTTGAGTAAATATTGCAGAAAAATGGATGGAGACGGTTTCCTATTTTTCTTTTTGCAGTAAAAACAAATTTGACATATTTCTTAAACTTGACGTCCTCGAGATTGCTGTACTACAGACTCTTTAATAATAGATTTTTTTCTTGCAACTACATTGTTTTTCTCTATGCAGCCAAAATGAACGTAGACTTCTCTGATGATAATTACCGGTGTTATATACCCCAAAACTTCACCATTGAATTGTCTCAGCTTAGTATCCTTGTAATATAGTCCAGACTCACGAAAAATATCAATGGGTTTTGGCTCTTGCCTCACAAGACCTCGATCAAGAACATTTTGATCTACTGGACCTTTCTAATCCCCCAAGAAATAACACAAATCAGTCGAAATTACAAATAACATTTTCGATTGAATTGAACAATTTAAATGGAAACAACAAATAACATCTGTTAAAAATGGATCAATGAAAGAATACCTTACTCTCCACTTTTCCCTTGTCACGCCTGTGTTTGTCCGTGGGTGGAGATAATGTGCAGGTAGCTGTACTCACCAGGAGCCACAGGCTAATATTCAAAATCCATTCATTCATAATTTCATTAATACAAAATTCAATAATAAACACCGGTACTACACTTGTCTTTTATTTATTTATTTATCCCTGCTTTGGCTTGTAAGCCGGTGGCCAACTTCTATTTTCATGTGACTGCGATATAACCTAAAAGAAAATAGATGTGTCGGAATTTTTTTAAGTATTTAATTCAATTTGCACTATTTGAGCCAAGAGATTTCAATATATTTCAGCTGTAAATTGGTTGTATCATATTGTGTATTTAATTTTACACGCTTAAAATGTAATTTGGATATAATATCCCTTTGAAAATCAGCCTTCAATGGCTGCCAGGTGTCAAAAAAAGTGTGACAATTTCCTCGCAACACATCGCAGTTGCGGGAGACCCTCTTCCAACACACGCAAGTTTTGTCAGTGATCACAGACAGCATGATAAATGACGTTTTTTTCTGCCAATGTGGTCATCTAAAACAGTAATAACAAGTAATTACAGAAATACTACAACGAAGTTGCAAAAAGAGTCCGTGAGTCGTTTATTTATTCACGTGACTCGAGGTCAGTTTTAATAATCAACGGTTGCTGCATTTTTTTAATGTTTTCGGGGATCAATTTTTGAGCAAATTAATTAGTGCAATATAGATCATTTTTATCATTAATCAATTCATTGATAGATCAATTTTGTTCACTGACATTCCACGATGGCTGGAAATACTGACGTTTACGATGATTTATATCTGTAAGTAATTAAATCCTTATATTTAATACATTTTTTTCACCTCCTTGTAAATATATAAATTTATTCACTGATGAAGTATTCATTATATTCAGGTATACAACAAACGAAAAATTTTACGTCGAAGCAGTAGGTACAAAAGTTTTGCTGACAGTTGACAGATTGAATCAACATATCTTTACTCAAGGTAAATTTAAAATTATAAAATTAATTATTCTTTGAAAAAATAATAATTGCTCATTCGTTTTCATGCATTGGGAGCAGTTGGAACAGCTAGTCAAATTCCGCAAACAGCAAGTAGACGCAAGATATGGGGAATAGTAGGAACGATTCGTTTGCTAGCCTGTAGATACTTCATAGTCATCACTGATGCTGAGCAAATTGGCACAATTGCTGGCCAACAGGTCTTCAAAATGGTCACTACTGAAGTTATACCGTATTCCCGATCAGAATTGCATTTGAGTGAAAAACAGATTCAGAATAATACGACTTACGTGGAAATGATCAAGACTGTCTTGAATACACCGTATTTCTACTTTAGTTATACGTATGATCTCAGCCACTCGATGCAGAGGTTGCATAATACACCTCCGGAATTTCTCCAGGTACGAGTTAAAAGGAATTGAATGAATTAGTGCATTGGAGCATATCGAAATTATCGAAAATTCGTGTGGCGATTTTACACTTGAGAAATGGGACGTGCTCAGATCTAATGAGTAAAAAATCTTCAAAATAACTCAAGTTTTTACTTATTGGAAGCAAATTTTCCCACGAAATTAGGGTTTTGAAATTAAAATTTTTTTGGTTCTACAATTGACCTAATTGTGTTTATACTTACAATTGATGTGAACATAATATTCGGTTTTGCCAGGACTTTATCTCCTTGGAATCTTTTTAATTCGAAACACAAAGATTATTAATCTAAAAATCGAATGGTCCTCAATCTACGATATTGTGTCCCAAGACACTATAAACAATTTTTCGAGGAATAGTAAATTTTCCAGAAGATCCAGAAGATTTTGAGTCATTTGAGCCGAATTTTGGAGATTATTTTTTTTCATCACGATGTGTCGGAAAAGTAACTTTTCAGTCACTCGACACGAAGCGGACTTTTACTTTTTCGACACATGGAGATGAAAAATTATGTTCGTAACTCGTGAAAAAAGTGGTTTCTGACTCGTGGGATTATATCACTCGCCTTCTGCTCATGATATAAACCTCCCACTCGCCAGAAACCTTTTTTTTCAATTGTTACAAAATATACTATTAATTTTTTGAAAGGAGTCTGGAAGTATTTTACTAGTTTGTGTCTAAAAGCCGTATAAGTATATCCTCCAAAAATAGCCAATCTCTTGTTATTGAACAATTTCATAGGGCATTTTTGGAAAATTGATGCCTGAAGTGTGTGCACATTTGTGCTTTTCATGCGAAAATGTACATACATTATTTGTATTTCATACAGAAATGCTACTCTCAAAGTCCTCAATTATTCAACCTCGAAAGCATCCAGATTTCAGAAAGAATACTTCTGATACATTCCATAAATAAAAGCTGTCTTATTTTATAATTAAATGTTCATCATCCAATATTTTCAGATGCCACTCGTGTCTTGCACATATTCTTGAGAGTATCGGTAGGTTTAGCCCAATATATGAGAATACTCTTTGGAAAAAATTCTATGCCTACTTCGGAGGCAGTCACAATATTATTTACTAATTCATCAAACGGTGAAGATATTCACAAAATAATCGATAAGATACTGTCCGATTTATCACGTCCTACAACTTCGTAATAATTACAAAAAATATATTTTCGCTCGAATATCTAATTTATCACGTTTATTGTTAATATTATGAAACCACAAAAATATATTCACCAAATTAATAGTTTAATTGTTATAACATGGTATTTTTTCTTAATTTATCAGATGCCACTTCACGAACGTGCAGACTCTCGCTTCATTTGGAATGCTTACCTGCTAGAGGACTTATCATCCCGCCCAGAGCACTCAAAATTCTGTTTGCCAATAATTCACGGATTCATATCCCTCAACATTGTTGTAGTGAATGGTATATCCTTCAATTGGGGAATAATATCTCGACGCGGTGTTCATCGAGCAGGCACTCGTCTCTTTTCCCGTGGAATAGATGCCAATGGCAATGTTTCAAACTACGTAGAAAGTGAACAAATAATTGAAGTGAATGGAGATCGAAGTTCCTTCGTTCAAACGCGAGGTTCCATTCCCCTGTTCTGGCAACAGGCGCCCAATCTTAAATACAAACCAAAGCCTCAACTCAGTACTCACGAGAATCACCAAGTAGCTGCCTCGAGACATCTCGATACCCAGATCTTTCATTACGGGAAACAAATCCTCGTTAATTTAATAGATCAACATGGAGCTGAGGATATTCTCGAGAAAGCGTTCAGAGACATTGTGGCAAGAATAGCAAATCAAAACGTGAGGTATGAGGCATTTGATTTTCATGCTGAATGCAGACACATGAGGTGGGATCGACTCAACATCCTGATGGACAGATTAGCACACGATCAGGAGCAAATGGGGTATTTCCTATTGTCTAGGGATGGAGCTTTGCTCTCGGTGCAGGATGGAGTGTTCAGAACAAATTGCATTGATTGTCTCGACAGGACAAACGTTGTGCAGAGTATGTTAGCTAAAAGAGCGTTAATTGATGCTCTTGGGAAGATGGGAATTCTAAGAAGGCTTGAGGATCATCCCAACTTCGAGCAACTGTTCAAACACGTCTGGGCTGATAACGCTGATATCATTAGCACTCAATATTCAGGTACTGGAGCCCTGAAAACTGATTTTACGAGAACTGGAAAGAGAACTAAGATTGGGGCAATGAAGGATGGAATCAACTCCATGACGAGATATTATAAGAACAATTTTGCTGATGGATATCGCCAGGTAAATATATTGCAACAATCCAGAGCTCTGCATGAAAAATTCCGAAAAGGAGATATCCAAAAACTGATCAGTTCCCCCAAAATCGCTTCATAAAACTCATAGTTACAGAGAGAATTTAGTGACTCAAGTAATAAATTGAGATGTTTTGATTTCAATTTTAAATTAGTTTTTAAATAGTATTTATTTACTTTTTGTAAATCAATTCCGATGAAAAAAATGTCTGGACTGTGAAGAAAAAAAGGTAGCCATCCACTTCGGCTCAACTATGTCTGAATTTGACAAATCGCGCTAAATGTAAAGCTGTTGTTGATACGGATCTCTCTCCACACTGAATGATTTTACAGAAATTTTCAAGATATTACACCGAATTTTCAATTGTCGTTGTAGATAAGGACTGTCAAAGTAGGCCTTATGATATAACAAAATTATACGAGAGGGGTGATCAGTTGCTTTAAAATTGAATTGATTCTTATTTGAACTCTCTGTTACAAATTTGATAATTAACAAAATAACTAAACGTACTAAAAAAATTTCATAAATAGTACCACCAAATTCGTAAGAAAGTTCGATAAGAATTTGATAGGAATTCTATCGAGTTTCTACAGAATTTATATTGGAATCCTATTAAAGCAATCTTGTTTTCATGGTGCTTCTATTGGATATCCTGTAGGGGAACTACAATGGAAAATCAATTTCAAAATCTTTCAAATTCTCCTATAGAATATTCAATAAAATAATGATGAAAATCTATAGAATTGCAAGATTTTCTATTTAATTATAAAATTGAAAATATAATAATGAAAAACCTATGAAGGAGAGAAAGAAGGTAAAATAGTTGAGTAATTTTAGTTTATTTCAGTTCAAAAGATAATTATTTTTTTTATTTTTCAGGATGCCATCAATTTATTTCTGGGAAGATACATCACTCAAGACGGGGAATGCATGACTGTCAAATGTCCACTGGAATTTGAAAGAAATTGGCGTTACGCTACATTCCCACTAGTCCTTTTGATAGCATCATCAATGCTTATTGCCCACATCATACTGCCATCCAATTATACCACAGACGTTCTCCTCTACATGCTCTTCTGGGGGGCCATGGTGGCAGGTACATTTGCGACAATTATCCATCATGGTAAGCAATTTGTCGATAAACCAAAATTGTTATAGTCGTCAGAGCTTTCTCTATCTGGATTATTATCGTGATGAACATCTGATGAATTACAATGAGTTCAATTGGAACGGTATTCGAAGGGTATTGATGTATACGTTTGTTGAATTTGGCAAACGGTGTAGAATAAATAAAATGTATTTAAATTTAGTCAGAATGGCATATTTCTCTACTCTAATATAGATAAAATTCCATATAAACTTGACGAAGAAGAAATAAGAGGAAATTATTTTTGATTTTTATTTGTAGTTAAAGTACTTATTTTTGAAAACAATATTGCAATTAGTTGATCTAGAAACAGATACAGGAGGATTTTTGTGATATTTCGTGAAACTTTCTTTAAAATCGATTTCTTGTGGAATATCTCTAAGCGTGGAAAAAAAATTGTAATTGACCAGCTGAGTAATTACAAGAATGATTGGCTGCCCCCCCCCCCCTCACTCTCGCAGAGGAAGGCACATTAAAAGTACCCACATACATCGCACCTCATAGCCCTGAAGGTGCAGAGAGCAATGCCTGCGAAACGTCGGCAAAACGGTGAAGCTACATACGACATCCATCCAGAAGCCAACCTTGTAAGTAATCATGCCCGCGAAAGTCTCAAAACTAAAAAGAAATAGTTCTTGGCAGAATCCTACTCGCGCTGACGGATTACTCGATTGAGCGATCGAGTTGTGCACAAGGTCGAGTATTTGTCGAGTAATTCCGCTCGTCCATCATCCCACCCCGTATGCTAGAATCCTATCTTAGTCGTATATACAAGGTTTTGATTGTAAAAAAGGAGAATGTCAATTACATATTCCGATAAAATATAGACTCTCCTAACGACGAAATTACCCACAATTAAATGATCTAATTCTGTTGATTCTACACCTTCTCGTCTAAGAAAAAAAAAATGTTAAAATCGTCAAATTCGTATTTCAATAACAGCAACATAAGGTGCATATCACGCAGATCCGAATATAATTTTTTTTAAATAAAAAAGTCGAACTTTATAGTAAAAAATAATATTCTGCGATAAAAAAATGGGTAAACGTTAAGAAAGTCCACCTCACCTACATTCTCTTTTTGAATTTTACGCGTTGTTAGGTTCTATTGTGTGAATGTAAGTGTCATAAACCGGGTTTGTCGGAAACGATTAGGTCAAACTTACGGACTAGTACATCTCTTACCTCACCACTCGCCACCATCACGTACCAGGTGGTAAGCACTGGTACTCCAGAATAACTAGCTGAACTCCTGACAGCCTATACTTCCAGCAGACCTAGCCGACTCATCTTGGCACAGGCTCTTGTGGTGCCAAATTTTAGAACTGACACCTACAGAGCCTCCTTGTCTGTGGCTGGCCCTGAACTGTGGGACAGTATTCCGGCAAACATCCGGGATCTGCCTACATATGCAACTTTCAGACACCAACTGAGGTGCTGGCTTATGACTCTGGAAGAACTGGGTGGACACTCTCATATTCAAAGTTACTTTACTTGGTACCTTGTATCTGTCTTTTGTACTTACTTTACCTTATCTATTACTCACGATATGCTTGCTTTTCTATTCTAATTTACCTTTTTGCTTATTGCATTCCTTACCTGTATAATTTGTTTGCATTTATAAAAAATAAATGTGAGATCTAATCTAATTTAATCTTTACGTGACCCGGGACAAACGGTGTGGACTTGGTGGTGTCTGGTTCCAAAGACGACACATGTTGAAACTGACACAGAGAAACGGGACAACTCAAAAATGATTTCAAAAGTGATTATCAATGGTTTCTCCAACAGTCAACCCACACAACAGTTCCAAGCCTTCTGTCGGCAAAAATTTTTTAAAAAAGTTTCTTTAATGAAGAATTAAATCTTCACATATGGCTAAGACTGTTAGAGAGACCAAGAGACCAAGTGGACGAGGGGGTGATAATAGTTTCACACCATGAGCACTCGAAAAAAATGTCAAAATTGAATTGTAAGTGCCCTGTTCTTCACACAATTTATAGACACTCAGAGCCTCGACCGTTCATCACTTGTTCATAACGAAACTGAGCCACAAACAACCAAAATCCTGGTGACCATGGCTATATTTCAAGGTGAGTACCCATGACACCTTTTGTTTCAATGTTCTTCCGCCCGATATCTTAAAAATTTCACGTAAATATAAATTCTTCCTATATCCTAGACATTCCTCGTAAACTGTATTTAAAGTGCAATAAAACGGGAATTAAAAACATTCAATTTCGTGGGAGTTATTTCCAATTGGAAAGTATTGGGCGGCGGGAGGGGGCTTTATACACATCTATTAAAAAATGTAATTAGACGTTGAAAATTACATTTAATACTGTAAAAAAGACTAAATTGTAACGTATTGCCATCAGTACGTCGATAATTTGTGAACTACAATGGGACACAAAGTCATAATAAGATGATGTGAAATCATTAGCATTGAACGGTGAGAAAATAAATGCAATTTCTTTGCCATCGTCTAAGAGCAGAGAGCAACACTCTCACGATATCATTGGAGGCCTGGCTTCCTTCAAAGTTGTTTGACTGTTTAGTCTTGTAACAATGCCGACATTTAATTGCATTCCTACTATAAAAAGTACATACCCCTCGGATCTCGAATCGAATCGAAAATATCGAAAGTCTGTCACACCTATTCCTTATTGGTTGAAACTGACGACA
>JAPYZN010002013.1:0-18965 GCA_030522865.1 Psyttalia lounsburyi
TTTGGTCTATCCTCTTTGGGCGGCCCCTTGTTACCCTTGTGACACTTTGTTCACCCCCTTGTGACCCTTGTGACTTCGCTGTGAACCTTAATATATTTACAAGATTAAAATATCTAAAAATCCATTTTCTACACTTGAATGTGAAATTAATAACTTCCTATCGGGAAGTTAAAAATGAAAATTACTGCTGAAGATCGTATACATTTTTGAATTTTGGATTCGTTCAATGGCTCAAGTACCCCCCAAACCCCCAATCACCAAAGCCCCAATATTGTAAGGTATTAGTTGGAAATATACGAAATTTTCCCCTTTAAAAATGAAAAACTACCATAAAAAATTGAAATAAAATTTTTTCATTGTTTTTCCTGAATTCCTGAGACGAAAGACATTGGAAATAAAAGATCAAAATTTGTAGCCCCGGTTATCGTAATCGTGCCAGTAATGTCTATAAATTTTCTTTAATTTTTTTTCAGATCTCCTGGTCAAGTTATTAACGATCGGAGTGGCTTCTTATGCATTGGCTCTTATGGAGATGTTGCGATTTACCATGAAATTATTACCCTCTCAGGTGATAGTATAGTTTGGTAAAATTTGATAAACATTCATTATTGACAAAGTAAATAAATAAATCGTTTCGGTATTGAGCCACCTTCGACCAGCATTGAATTTTGTATAAATTTAGGCATCGAGTTTTCCAAAATATGCATCCCTCCCGGTAAATAGGGGTCAAATTTTTAATCGCTCATAAGTCACTTATTTTTACCCCCTTCGAGCCCCCAAGCGTTTGCAATAATCCAAATTTAAAGACCTGCATGTCCCCTACTAGCTATAGATACCTAAATTTGAATACTCGCGGCAAGCAGCCATCTGGCGGCGAACGGCGTTAGTTGCCGAGAGGGTTGCAATCATGGCGACACTGATTGACAACTACGAGCAACAATACGCAGTTTTGACCGCTGATATCACAGCGAAAATCAGTAGAATATCGATATTAACTGGGGGTAATTACTTTCAGTGTTTTTCTATTAATTTAAACTAACAATTACAACATTTCATCAGAGAATTTCCAGTTTTTCGCGTGTACTACCTAGCGGTACCTTTGTACAACAGTAATCGATAAACATTTGACGTCACGATTTTTGCAGGCGAAAAACGCGCGTTTAGTCAGGATGTGGATCGACAGCTGGAGGAAGCCCAGGAATTGGTGAGAGATCTATCATGCGAGAAAATGCCAAATCTTAAATTCTTCTGACTAATTCGATAGTTTTTTTTTCCATTCCATCCATGAAGATTTCAATTTTAATTTTATTTGTTACATTAATGTTGCAAAAATTTTCTTTTTTGCACATCTTCATAAGTCATTCATCTTCTTTTAAATAATATTATAAGTCCTACATAAAAATTCGTAAGCAAATTGTGACAAAAATGGAAAAGTCTTTTTCTAAAATCCTTTTTTGAAGTTCGGATAACTTTGTCATTATTATCGCTCTGTTTCAATGAATGACTTCAATAAACAACTCCAAAAAGGAGTATTGAAAAGTAAAATTTGCTTCATGTGTCCTCGTATGCTGCATGTTTTCAGCTGGAGCAGATGGAGTTGGAGGTGCGTGGAACCTCGGGAAGCCAAAGAGACCGACTGAAGAGCCGAGTGGAGAGTCATCGAGCCGAATTGAAGAGGCTAACCCAGGAATTTCAAACGGCGAAGAAACCGAAGGAGAATGCCACTGACATGGGCCTCGACGAAAATTGGGATACTGGAGTTACTGAGGATCAGAGGAAGAGGCTGTTGGATACTTCCGAGAGAATAGACAGAACTGGAAGAACTCTGCAGAATGGATACAGAATGGTTCTAGAGACAGAAGAAATTGGATCTCAGGTAAAACCTTCTGAACTCTAAAAATTTTGGTGTAATTTTACTGAATTTTTTACGTTAGCCAATAGGATTACAGCTTGAGGTAATCGTATAGTAGACAATACATCCTAAAACCGTAATTTTTTATCATCAAACCAGCTATGTTCATGTTGGTTATCAAAATGAACGTCAATAGATATTGTGCAACTAGTGCGTAAAGTAGCACTTTTTCGCACGAGTGCTCGGCGATCACACGAGGTGAAAAGGGCGATACGCACGTGTTGCACACGTAATTTTTCAATACCTGCCAAAGTTCGCTTCGAGGGGAGGTTTGGACGGCGAAGGGTTTTTTTTGTGTGCGGAGTACGGAAAAGTACCACTTTACGCACAAAAAACCGTACCGAAAAGTGAACTTTTTCGGCAGGTATTCATTATAAAAAAATCCAATGCAACGTTTTCTGTCACCGGGCTATTCGGATATATATATATATATATAGTATATATATAATATAGAATATATAATATATATATGTGCGTTTTGAGGGTAAATTGGTTGAAAAATTGGTCTAATCCAACGAAATATAAATTCATGTGAAAGCACTACAAACGTAATTATAGGCGCGCGTAGCGCGCGTTCATACCTAGTTGCAAAAAAGAAAACAAACGACGCCGTTGATGCGCCGACGATGCGCTGGTTGAAAACCAAAGTATATGGCACTTCAGAAGCTCATCATGCAGTTCCATGTGCTTTGGTTTTCAAAAATATTAATAGTTGGCAGAAGAAAATTTGTTTGGAAATTTGAAAAGGAATTGAATTTCTGTTACACGTTAAAAATAACGTCATTTGATAAAGATTCATGCTGTCATAGCCCTGATTGTCAGGGGAAAATTCCATAGAAAATCATCGATGCATTAACAACGAAGTTTACAACTTTCGTTTGAGGGGACAATTTTATTTCGTTAATAAAGATGACGAGTGATTCATCGATTATTGATGGGTCGGCGATACTTTACCATTAATGCTTTTTTACCATATTGACAACGCATTGACGATGCACGATTGATGCTCTGCTGAAGCGGCGTTAAAGTGCAATAGCAATAGCAATGAGCCAAGAATTCGCTTGTCAAATGGCGATCCGTGGAAAGATTTGATTCAATTTTTAAAAAACGGCAACAGAATTGAGTGAATTGAATTGCCACTTTTGAAGTCTTTAAATTATCTCTCACTCCTCTTCAATCAGTTAAAAAAATTTAAGCCTCGCAGATCTCGACTAGCTCGTAATTCGGTGATTCCCTCAGGTGCTGAAAGATCTTCATGACCAGAGGGAGACCATCCAAAGAAGTCGTGGAAGGGTAAGTCAGTTTCTTTTCATCGAAGTAATAAAAAAATAATAAATCATAAATTCTGAAACTCTAGCTGAGAGAAACAGACGCAGAATTGGGTCGGGGCTCTCGTCTCCTGTCATCCATGATCTTTCGATCAATCCAACAAAGACTAATTCTCGCTGCTGTTGTTGTCGTTCTCGCAATCGTCGGCTGTATCGTGGTATGGTACAGCTTCACATCTCGAAGTTAAGGTACAGTTGATGAATTAATTTGAGCAATTAATTGATTAATCGATTAATCGACTGATTGCGAATCTCTAGGAACTTCGGGGTGGAACCTTAAATCATTTGCTACCGGAAGCGCCTGTCCGAAGTGGCCTAATGCAATGTTTAATCAACTTATCGTTGTCGACTTATTAATTAATATCAGACCAAGAGAACAGTATTTATTTATTATCTTGTTGATGTTGTCATTAATGTAAAGATTATGTCGTTGCAGAGACATTCCACCGTATTTTGCAAGGTGACTGATAGAGATGAATCTGCAAATGATCTTAACATAATTGTAAATAAATTAATTAATATTCAGATGGAATAAACTGAGTCAAAACAGTCTAACAATAATTCATTTTTATTTATACTCAAATCTTTATGTCGGGGAATGAAAAAAAATGAGTTCGTTCCCTCGATTTTTTCGTTCCACAATAAATTCACTCTCAAGTAGTTTAAAATTTTTCATGTAATTGCTGGTTGTTGTTTTTTTTTTCTCTTCTGATTCATTTTTTTCATCTACCAGTGTGAGTTTTCATATAAGTGTAAAGTGGAAATCATTATAATTATAATTGCGATAATAAAATAGAGCATAGGCTTTTGCGTGGCAGATGGACAATCGTGGAAACAAAGGCATGGCTAAGACATCCTCTACTGCATCATCTCTGGTTCTCAATAAACACTTGACCATTGCAAAAATGTGCTGATGGCGTTGCTGCTGACAAACACGTATTTTTTTTTTAAATCTAATTATGGTCGCAATTTGAATTCAGTTCAAATTCTGGTAGAGATCCTCGATTTGGGGTTTGAAATAGGCTTTCAGCTGTGGTCGTTTAGTCTTTAGTGTCGGTGTCAGCAGACCATTCTGCACTGAGAATGGATCTGGATGGAGATAAATGTCCTTTACCTGGTTACAAACAATGTAATTGCATTCAGTTCCCTCTAGTAATTTCCCCCAATTATCCTGTTTTCAGAAAATTGTTGAGATATCACTCGTAAAACAAGAATAAAAAAAAGAAGTACCTGTTCGAAGGACCTGAGGCCAGCCTCTTTTCCCCATGAAATCATGTCATCGAGAATCAACCTCTTAACTTCAGGATTAGCGCAGAGAACACTCAGTGTTCCTGGTATATTATTCTCAAGGGCCCAACATTTGATAACATCCACATCGGGTACGACAATTGCCACGACACAGGACTTCAACGACTCACCATGTACAAATACTTGGTGAACATATTGACTTCGTATGTAAATATTTTCAATTTTCTCTGGTACGATGTATTCACCTTGTGACAGCTTGAAGATATGTTTCTTTCGGTCGATTATTTTTAGACATCCGTTCTAAAAGAAAACAGCATTGCCAGGAAAAAAATCGATAAATGTCAAGAAAGAGCCCAACAGTAAATTCATATTATTCACCAAGAATGATGTGAATGTCATTCTTTTTTCGGTTTTCTTGTTTACATCTACTCTAGTAGGTCGGAAGATATATAAACAACAGTGTTTATTGGGAAAAGGGAAGTGTACATTGGGTGTGGACAAGGATTATTATCTGACATACACCCAAATAGTGCGCAACCTTGATCAAAGAAATACTTAATATTCCACAGTGAATGCCTCAGTATTTAATAAGCAGTGTTACGGTGAACAATGAATCTCAAGGAAATTTTCGTGATGTACGCGGACTTATCGAACGTTCTTCAGTTCTTCGGTTCGATTGAAAGATCATTGAGGGGCCTGAAGGATGATCTACCAAAATATGGGGTAAGTAACGAACATTATCACAGTTATTTAACTGAATTTTGTTCAGACGTAACGTCTGCTTAAGGTACAGGTTCGAAACATTTTTCGAAACTGTTGCCAAACATCATCCCCCGTCATCCAGTTCACCACAACAATCGTGAGTGTGACGTGGACAGTCGCCCGCCCGATTCCGCTGACAATATTATTTATCAAAATTTTATTTACTATTAGGAGGTGGAGCGACGGATAATGAGTTGATATCGGAGAAGGTTGGACGATTGTTAGCGTCGCATTCATGATTGTTCATCATCTTTGTGTTGTCCTTTGTCTAAATACATGTTATGTTAAAATGGGTTGTTTTGAGACCAGAGCATCGCCACCTCCACAAAGTGCGGCGATACGCGAGCGATTTTCAGCAACTTTAGATGCGCATAACTTTTGAACAAATCGTTTCCGACAGCTGGGGTTTTTTGGAGAGTGCTTAGAATTATTTAACACAGACCTCCCCAAAATTTCAGGAAAATCGACGGGCTTTCTTGACATTTACTTAAACAATTACTCACCGATAACCACATGCCAATATCCCCAGTGTGATGCCAACCCTGTTCATCAACAACTTCAGCAGTCTTCTCCGGATTTCTGTAGTAACCAACAAAAACATTGGTACCCTTGACGCATACTTCGCCTTGATTATTGGCCGCGTAATACTCCATCTCAGGTACATCCACAAGTTTTACACAACAACAGGCGACGGGTGGGCCCACGTGTTCTGGCACATAGTCTCCCTGCACAAATATATACAACATCGAGTTTATTATTGAAACCCTCGAGGCATTTTTTTCGTAACAACTGTGACGATTCTGTTAGTCGTGACGGAATTCTTTGATGTCACGGGATGAAGAAGCCGTCACGTGTCTCGGACACCTTCAGCATCAATCGTTTCTTCACTGAATTTCTTTTATAGAACTCACGTGGCATAATGATTAATCAGAAAACTATTTAGTTATTTTTAGATACAAGAGGAGAGACATCAGTCACTGACTGTGCTAAAGAAAATGGTTTCTAGTGCGCATCAGCCGGGATTTGAACCTCACGCCCTTGCGTTTGTCATGCAGCCGCTCAGGCTCCTTTACGAATTTTGCTATTGATATAGTAATTGAAGCTTCCAAAGCTCTCCAAAAAGCGGTTATAATAAAAATGGTGATGTCTGCCTGCGACCGCCAAATATTCCTTGAGCACTGACCAATCCTCAAAATCATCTTAAACCGTTTTATGGCTTTGCCGCTAATTCTTATTAGATAAGAAGAGCGCAGTAGAATTTTTCCATCGGGTAAAAGTTAATAGGAGATTCGATCAAATTTTCTTCGGGACGCATCATGTTCTCATGTGCAATTAGTTATTTTAAAGACGATATGTATCGTGAACAAATTATTCAACAACTTCCAAATTGCAGGCTAGCTGAGTATAAAAGTAAACATGGCTGATGAGTGAGGAGAAAGGAGGGCGAGATACAACTGAGAAAGACGCTCAGTTTATTTGTGGACGCGTTTATTGACCGCGTGAATAACCCAAGAAGCTGTAACTTGAAGTATCCATCAAATAGCCTCATGTATTCTAGGTTTATGAAACAAATCTCGAGTGAATTATGATTCCCATACTCATGATGGGGTAATGGGCGGACATTCAATATGGCGTCATGGTTGGTGTGACTGAACTAGTTTTATATTCTATACTGATTTAGATTTAAGCTACGATTAATTCAGTTGACGTCTGAGGTAGGTTCATTCACTCGGTCATCACGAGACATGTCGGATGACTAAAAACACGCGCCCGTGATAAATTACGAGGCCACCAAGTCTCGAGGTGAGGGTGTCACATTGAGGGAGTTTTTTTTAGGTCATCTTCGGGCCGAGTACGCGAGTTCAGATCGATTTCGTGATCTTATGGATTGATCCATGAGTCGTGAATAAGTGGAATTTTATCATCCCCACAATAAACACTCATTTTAGTAGTTGGAGAATATTGCAAAAACTACCGGAGCCAGTAAAAAAAAACTGAAATATACTTTTCTATAAATAGTTTTACTCTCTGCTCTTCAAAAAAATTATTACCAATTTGTTTGAAAAATCTATTAGTGTCCGAGACATTTACGCAATGATGCAGTGATTTTTGACGAAGTTTAAATGAGAAGTGATTTGGAAGTGAATTGGAATTGTGAAGACTTACTTGAATGGTCAAAGTAATTGGTGCACAACACTCAGTCTGTCCATATCCCTCAACAACGAGGCACCCTAATGCACACCTGGTGAAGGTGAGAACATTTCCAGCAAGTGGTGCTGATCCCACCACCATCAACCTCACTCTTCCGCCCATTGACTCCTGAATCTTCTTAAATACTAATTTGTCCCATAAACTGTTGTTCCGTATTATACACTTTTTGATTTCCGCTTCCTTGGATCTCATGCCCATGTTGAAAAGCATTCGTTTGAGGAATGAACTTTGGAGCTCGGCCTGCACCTGTTAAAGGAACATCAAAGACGATTGAGTGGTGATGGTTCACTGGTTAATTCTAACTCGAGGTGATCCTCTGTTACGACCTCCCCATATTTTTCACTCGCGATAAAGTGTTTATTTAGAGACATTACTTCCTAACAACTTCCGGATTTTATTTATTTTTTTTCTCAGTTGGTACTCATCATTTGGCAGCAGAAATGTCGGATTGCGCAGTATCGGCAATGGCCTCCACCGCCGCTAGAGATTTGGCAGGAGTTGTTGTCATCGGAGTGAAATAGTTTCAGTGAAATTTCGGTTGGAAAACTTTTAATACTCGCTATTGGAATGTACACGAGAAAGCTAGCATGTGATTTCTAAACTAACTACTCCGCGGGGCCAACCAATAAGGTCCTTGACAACAAATGAATAATCAAAGCGAATCAATGGTATCGGAAATAATTCATCGATCTCATCAATTACCCCTATCATCCTAAGACTTAGACGACTGACAAACGGAAAAACTACCGCCGATCGCTGTATTCGGCTGTGCTTGAAAAATGGAAGGCGATGGTGGTAAACTAAACAATATAAAAACAATTCCATTGGTCATCCTACCTTATCATACAGCCGATTAAGAAGCCTGGGCACAGCCGGCATAACCGTAGGTCTGAGGGCCTTCATGTCTTCTGGAAGAGTCTTAATGTCTCCGCTGTAGAATCCGACAGATCCCCCCACAATATACATTCCATTCTCACAACACCTCTCCAACATGTGGGCGAGTGGTAGGAAACTGATCATTACGTCGTTCGCCGAGGGTCTGTGATCGCCTAATTGCAAGAGAACAGCGCAAACGCCGGCCATGACGTTTTGGTGGGTTAGCATAACACCTTTGGGATTCCCCGTTGTCCCCGATGTGTAGCATACCGTGCACAGATCGGTTGATTTCGGCGGAACTTCCGGTTGATTTTTCTGCGCTCCAAGACGCTCAACATCCTCGAACCTCATGAGATCAACTCCTCGGTTCTTAGCTCGTTGATTTGTGGCTGGCCTGGTCTCCTTCATCACAATCAACTTCCTCAAGCATCTGGAAGGTAACAAAATGCAACTATTGAATCTTAAGGAGGCATTCAGGGATTCAGCATGATAAGGTACGAGCTGTTGGAGGTAACTCATCACGTGTTAGATCACTTCAAGAAGTGGTGATTTCGATCGTGAGGATTTTTCAGGGTGACAGTGGATGGTCAAGATGTTAGTGAGGAGTGTGGGGACATACCTTGGTGCTTTATCTAACAATAAATTACACTTTTTGTCGTCTTCACAAACAACCAGACTTATTTCAGCTTGATTGATGATGTAGGCACAAGCATCAGGTCCAAGAGTATCGTAGAGTGGCACCACTACTAGGGAATAGGTGTAGCAGGCCTGCTCTGTGAGCACCCATTCCGGGCAATTTTGACTGTAGAGACCGACCAGGGTCTGGGGGCTGAGGGAGAGGCCGCAGGATATCAAGCCAGAACCGAAGTTCTTGGCTCTGAGGAGGGTCTCGTTGTAGTTCATCCATTGGTAGGGCTTGCTCAGGCTGTCCCTCCAACCCAAACAGGGGCCATTATCTGCAGAACATTTCAGGTATTTATTTGTTGAATTACTTTTTTAATTGTTTAATTTACAGTTGTGGATTTATTTATGTATCTATTTAGTATGTTGTGTTTGTGCTTTTGACATCCTCCAAATGTCACAACATGTTCCATAAGTCACTTCCATCTCAAAAGAATTTCTCTTTGCCGGCCGAAAAGTTTTTCGTCATTTTAAAACTCCAAAAATGCTATTTATACCCCGCTTTATAATGATATATTTATAACCTTGGATAGCCTCCTATCTACCACCCATCCATCTGAACTAAGCTACCAAAAATACTTAATACATGAAGTGGTGGGTGGTAAGCGTTCCCTAGTCGCAAAAATAATTTTTCCTTTTTACAATAAAAAAAAGTAATAAACAATTTTGAAATTGAAATAAATTAATCAGGTTGCTTCCACAACAGCAACACTATAATGACCTCGTTCTCCCCGCTGTCGAGTCATCCAACTCCCGGAAGTAAATGGCACAAAATTGTCAGGGTCATGAAAACACATGCCAACATTTGTTCAAGCATCATTAATACGTTCATCGTCAATTATTTTAATGGACGTATGAATTGCGAATAAACACGACTTCAGCAGTTGACACTCATTTAAATTTTTGGTCAATTAGTTGCAGATTAACATGGAATTGCCATTTTGAAGAATGACAGTCGATTTTTCAAATTGATTTTTTCGGATATCAGTAAGGAAATAATCACTAAATGATTGTTATTGTCGGTGGCATAATGCGGATTTAGAGGGGCTACTCGTAGAGTACTCAATATTATTTGCGATTTTTTTTTTATTTTTCGTTGAAGAAACAACTCCTTGGGCACGTATCACTGCAGCTGTGCCATTATAAATTCCTCAAACATCACTCGGTTATGAATCAAAACAGCGCGATCCCGAGACTATTTTAACGTCTCTCACATCAACTACCGAGTGCAATCGTAACTCATACTTCCTCTGTCGGAGGGTGTAAGTACAAAATGTTGCGGTTCCGCTGTATGATGTATAGCGAGTGGTAAATTAGAATTTGACGATGGGGTCAGTGAGCCCATGAATCATATCTGAATTAGTTGACTTCGTTAATTGTGGAGGGGGAGGGGGGGGGGGGGATAATTAATGCACTCACTTGATTCTTTGGCTCCTTTCCGGAAGGCGTCGTAGAGCGTTCTCACGTCCTCGTGAATGAAGCTTATGAATTTTCCCTCACGACTGTTTTTGTAGAATTTCGATACTCGAATGTACTCGGCACCCTGAATAATTGAAAAAATATTTTTCTTGTCCCCCAAATTTTTATAGTGACTCCAATCCTTGTTTTAAGAACCTGACCATCAAATTTAAAAAAGAAACATCTCTAGTTCGATTAATTCTGGTGGTATCGCCAGAGCTATTTTCCCCGATTCTTGACGTCAGAAACGACAATGATTTTTTTTTAATAAGCCGAGAACTAGAACAATTAGAGAAATTGTTTATTTTTAATTTGATATCCAATTTTCTTGACTTTTCGCCTTAAAATGACGAAAAATTTTAATACAATTTAAATCATTCTCATCTCAAAAAAATCCAGTTAAAAAAAATGGGGTTTTAGTTCATTTCAAATACACAGAAACTACAAAATAAAATCCCCAGCACCTCCTGCACCCCGCCACCAATTCTTGTTCTATTAAAGTCCTCCTGATATCCACCAGACCTTAGCTAATCTCCCCCAGAGATCCAATCCATTTTTTCCATACACTTTCCCCTATTCGTTGATGATTTCCCCATTCTCCTATTTTTCTCTCGTGTCGATTATGTAACGACTCGTCAATACCCAATTATAACTCCCGGAGTGCTGACATAGTTTGTATCGATTCTAGTTTAAAGAGAATAACGGCCCAATGAAACTTGTTTATCTCTATGTCCCTATTCTTTGAATAACGAAAAAAAAAAAAAAATTAATGGTCTCATACAATCTAATCCCTCTCATTACTTCCAGATATGCCATTGAATCGAGACTATCAAGCAACAATCGCTGACGATCAATTTTTCACAATCTTTCTCATTCCTCTTGTTCACTCTCTAACAAATCCAATCATCGACCATTATTCGACAATTAACCACCTTGATTGTATCGGACTGCTCCTTCAACTCGATGGGTGGGCGGATGTTGGGCTGAGCGCCCCCACAACCCGGCATCTCGTCGGCAACAAGAAGGACCTCCCGAAGAGTCCACAAATCTCCAACTTCACAAAAGACCACCAAACAAACGTCCACTGAACCGTTCACCTTCCAAAATCCCTCAAATTTCGTACATCAAAAAAAAAAAAATCTACGAATACGTTAGGATCTCGAGAATGACGGTTCAAATTCTCGGATATCTTCACGGAAGATGAAGTCCACGTAAAACCATAACTTTTCATGCACCTGCACTAGCCGGCCGAAAAAAAAATCCCCGACTACTGTTGGCTTGGCACGCGTCCGGGTGCAGACTGAAGGGAGCGTTGATGCTTTTCCTATTTGGCTACGCGATATCCCACCTTCTTGTCTTTATTTACGGCACCTGTGTGCGTGAACAATTCTTGCCAGACGACGAAGGGAGGTGGTGGAACGATGAAACAACTCAACATGCGCATCCACCTTGGTTGACTTGAAGATCTATTCGCATATCCAACACCAGCAGGGGGAATTTAAATATAGGTGATGAGTTGAAAGGAGCATCTGCGGAGACCCCGGCTGATGGTCCCGTCTCTTGGAGTAATGCCAGCTGACATGCAGCCTGAGATAAACAGGAGTTGCTAACAATGAATTTTTCCCTCGTTACATTCAGCCGATGAGTAATGACATCATCGCAGGATCACTTGTTCGAGGGACTAGAGGTGAATTGTTGAGGTATGTACTGCAGTTTTAATTCATAAGGCATGGAAAGAATTTTGGCTTTCATCAGGCCTGAACCAGGTCTATTGCCATCAGCTGATGAAGATCCTGTCGGATTAGCTGTTGGTGATCTTGTTACTAGGATCAAACTGGCCTGATTGTCGCCTCGCTTTGAAGGATTGAAGAAATAAAGGGAGTTGAATTGTGGGAGTGATACAGGACACCTCATATTCGACCAGGCAGCCATGATTGCACTAGCTGATTCATACTTGCCAGCAATTGTCGAATACCAGGTAGCTTCTTCAGCGTTGGACAATAACCCGTCAACCTTCTCAACCCAATCAACTCAAAGGACATGAATTTAAGTTATCCTACAGCTGACCATAATCAACCGGTGACCTTCAATTTCACCAGCAGAGATTGTCCTCGAAAATGATAAACAATGGACTGACAAATAGGAAATCTACCAGGTAAATCTACTCATACTTCTTATTTCTCATCATCGGATAAACTATTTCCTCGAAGGGTTCACTCGCTCACCGGAAGGAGCCTTGACTGGGCGTCAAGGGGCATCAGTGGTATTTCCGGGGTTGGTTTTGTCGCGTAATAGGCCGCGACACCTGTTAGCACTAGGGCGCCAGCACCTCCGATGTAGGGCAGTAGATCTTCGAAGTGTGTCTGCAACACTTTAAGCAGATACTGATCAGTAACACACAATTGGCTACATTAGAAGAAGTCAATCGTCGTTTTGCTAATGATATTCATATTAATTTTTCCTTCCCCAAATTTTCCGCGATCTCCATTTCGATGAACTGCATGGCAAAGGGAATCTGCAAACCACTTCCGGTTCAGGAAATTACTGCTGTGAGTTCATGTAATACTTACAAACATCCATCCTTCATTCAACAATTAATATGTATTCTCCAACTTTATGCAACTCTCTGAATAATAGAAATCGATGCCAACCGAGGCATCATAAATTGGCTTGGAATGAGGTATCCGGCAGAAGCGTTCATTATTGCCCCCACAAAAATCAATTGTCCCTTGTGAGAATTCACAGCAAACTCATTCACTAATCCAAACAAAGCCATCCAACAAAAACCACTCCCGAGCAAACGCCCTCAATACTAAAGGCCAAATTACAATTAAGTGAACGATAATTACAATCAATCTCATCATACTTACTGATGACCTTGATATGAGATTCCGGACGTTGTGATGAATTCACTTTTAAGATTGCCACAATCAGAGGTTTCACAAGTTCCAAATAACTTGACGCCTTTAAAATCGAAAAATTACAAGAAATCTAATGAAAAAAACCCAGCGTAGACAGGAAAAAATAAAATAGAAGGGTAGTTGTCGTTAAAACGAATGACTCCGCATGTCACCTAACCCGTCTGACTTTTTGTAACTTCTTACCCCCTTTTTTTTTTATTATCAGTCCGCTATGCGGATACCCGCACTGGTGGTGCCTTCCTCACCACCCTGATGTTGTTGCGGGACTGACGTCACTATTGGGGGAGTAAGAAATCAATGAGTCGCCCTCTGGGCCACTCCAACCCCGTAAACCTATTAGAGATAAGCGGGATTCCCCTCGTAGCGTCTATGCGGGCAGATTAACCGGTTACCGGAATTGGAATGGAAAGGGTGAGATGTTCACCGAGGAGGACAAGTTATCGACTACCGGTGATGGTTTACCATACGAAGTCTATGATAAGAAGGGCTGATGGTAGGAATAATCAAATGTATTCCAAGGGATCACCCTCAACTGGTTCAACAACTGGTGCTCATTGATCTCTAACAACGAGATCTGCACTACCGAACTCTTGCGAAGAATTCATGCGCGATATATTTCGAATCCCCTCAAGTGGACTACCTCTTAGATAGATAACACAAAAATTGACGGCTCGATTGGTTGCTATTTGGGTAGCGAACAGATACTTCTGGATGAAAGTGTCTGGAGGTTTCAACTGTATTCACAGTTGCCTAGTGCTCTACCACGTGAGTCGTACATCCCTGACATGTTTCTGCATTGCTAATCATCTTCAGTTTATGCAGAAAACAGGTAAATAATGTCTTTAGACAATTACTGAAAAATTACGAAGAGATATTGATCTGTGATATTGTTATCTAGGATGCTCTACCACCGCCAGCACTGGTTGCTACTCCCTACGAGCGTCCTCGGCCTTCTCTGCCTCTGGAGGACATCTTCTTGGAGCGGCCTGAGTGTTCTCACCAGCACATCAATTCAATTGGACCTCTCGCTACCCGCCCCCAGTGTAATCTCCCAACGTGGCTTCAACGCCTCGAAGAAATACCCAAAAGCCGTGAAAAGAAAACACCGAGGGGCGGCGTCTAGGTACATGCTCCAGCTGTATCATCGGCGACCATCAGCAGATATTGTACGAGCGCTCTCTCCTCTGCACATCTCCAGGCCAGTAGACCACAACGGCGGAGGGAGGATCTTGGAGTTCCAGCTGCCTCCAGTCAATCCTGAGGAGTACCTCGAAGCTGCGGAACTCCTTGGCACCGCCGGTATGATTCTCCGAGTCAAATCTATGGACCATTTCGTCCAGTCTGAGGGAGTGAGAGCCTCCAGGCGGGACGAAAGTTGGCGTGCATTTGACGTCACGTCCACCGTGAGAAAACGAAAGGAGGACACCGTAAAATTTCTGGTTAGAGGCCGGGTTAATGGACAGCCAGGGAGTGAGGGCCCAATTCTTCTTCTCAGCTACACAAAGCCGAAAAAGAGAACACCTCGATCAGCGGAGGACGAGGGGGAGGATCCTCCTGGTGCTTCCTGGTCAGTTGACCCGCGAAGGCGCAGGAAGAATCCCTGCCGGAAACGACCTCTCTACGTAGACTTCTCCGCAATTAACTATGACGAGTGGATTGTGGCGCCACCTGGTTACGACGCCTATCAGTGCATGGGCAAGTGCTTCTTTCCGTTTCCGGATCACCTGAGCCCCACCAAACACGCAATAGTTCAATCGCTCCTGCATGGCGCACATCAGGGATCGGAGGGAGGGAAAACTATAGGGCGAGTCTGCTGTGTGCCGACAAAATTGGCACCCACCAGTCTTCTTTATTTGGATGACAGTGGCACGCTGACTTATCAGTATGGGTACGAGGATATGGTAGTGGTTGAGTGTGGTTGTCGATAAGATTCAAGCATCATGTGTTTTTAGCTGTTTGTATCATTTTTTATTAATATACTATGGCATTCATCGAGCAGAATAAAATAGAACTATGATTTCATTCACATCATCAGTCACGTCTTTAATCATTTGATATATTGTACAAAAATAACTAAACAAATGCCGTGAGCAAGCTGTCAAGCAATGGTAGATTGAATGACACTGGACTTGGTAATGAGTAAATGGACAAAATTACAATTCTGATGAGCGTGACGAAAAATAACCCCAGTGATTGGGTTCATTTTTACAGCTGCTGTTTAGAAACGTAGGAGCGTAGGAATCTCACGTATCAGGACGGTCCATTGCATCACAATTTTACACTATACACTGCTATCGACATGGAGCAATTGAAAAAAATAGTTCGGATAATGATAAAATTTCTTGAGTCTTTGGAAATAAGATGAATCACTAACTAAACACTTTGGAGCACATTTCATTATTCTTCTTGTTGAGCAAATATGATCTGGCCGGTGTCGGCACGACGACCCGCCTTGTTTTCCTGAGTCGATGCCTGCTGCCAGGTATTCGCTCGATTTTATAAATCTGATGGATGACGGAGACATTAGGCTGCATCAGTCTCATACAGAGGCTGACAGGACCAGAAAAGTCAACGTCAGTCGACAATTCGAGTTTGGGTTCCAGAATCAATGCGAATTCTGAATTACTGAGGACGAAATCCGATTTGATTCTGAAGCCTCCTTTAACAGCAACTCCAGCACCCATCTCAACAAGAGACTGCGCGTTCCTAGACCACAAAGACAACTGAATCTGTCCAGCAAGGTCAAAGCTCACAGCCCCTTCAATGTCAATTTCCGCAATAAAGCCGACACCTAATGGCACCAGCTCTCTGTGTCGATGAAGATTAGCAATCGTTTGGAACGCAGAAGTTCTCTCTGAAGCTGTCCCCGACCATACATGGCCCATCAGTTCACCCTGTCCTACGAAGAAGACGAAAGGTCGGATTCCCACGCCTAGGATTCCGATTTCCATGCCCGCGGTGGCGGCCTCCTCCTCATACGTTTCCTCTTCAGAGTTTGAAGACATAAAGCTTCCAAGACCACTGGCAAACAACCCCAGAGAGAAGAGTGCCTCCTCATGAGGACCAGTCTGCATAACGACGTCAACAACCCCACGCTTCAGAAGCCCTGAGTTAACCTCCTGAACAGTAACCAGAGATCCATTACTGGCAGGGGACGTCAAGAAGGGTCTGGTGAAGGCTGTACTGAGTCCGCGATGCGCCAGGACATTGTAGTTCCTGACTCTCCTCGCTTCCGCTTCGATCGCGGCATTGAGCTTCTCCCGAAATGTCGAATTCTTCTCAGCGAGTTGCTCTAATCTCTGACTGAGATACCGCCGGACTTCATACATGGAGTCAGTGGTACTGAGATACTCCAGAAATTCGCGAATGTCCTCAACCGACGGCTCACACTCGAGAATGATGTCTGCGGCGAGGGTCCTGGCACTGCTGTCTCTTTTCGGCCCGCCGATTTGAAAGAACGTTCTTTTAGCAGCCATTTTAAGATCCTCCGTTACATATTTCGTATCAAGGGCACCGAGAGCTCGCCAGGCTGCAACACTTGTAGATCTCGTTCCGTTGATGGCATAGGATATTAGGACTGGGAGAGAAGCTTTGGTTCTTAGGTTCCTAAGAGCCCTCAAGAATTTCAGACGACAATCATCACTCGTACAAGTGTCTAACCCCAGTTCCAGGCTGACTCGAACCTTCTCATTTATCAACGGCATCGCAAGCTGTCTCGCCATGGCGGCCGCGGACAGTGCCAGTGTCTCCGACACCCGTTCATTTTGCAGTGTTTCCTCAGAACGCTTGAGGACGTCTTTGATGATATCCGGATGTGGTACTGGAGACATTGAAAGCGCCCACAGGTAACGTTCGGTGTCATCGCCAGTTTCGTCCTGCCGAAGGATCTTCATGGCCGCCTGGTGAGTAGTTGGTGTAGATGCTGATCCCAAGACATCTAGAAACTGTGTCTTCAGGGAGAGGTACCGCGGGCTTTTGAGAATTTTTATGAGGTCGTCAGCAGAAGCATCGCGTACCAGAGGAATGAGCTTCAGGAAGGCTGCCGCGGACTTTGCCGTACCGAGGGCGGAAATCTCGAGGGCTTCTCGGTTCTGTTCAATTACTTTCTCCAGCTGTGAGAAATATAATGAAATATGTAACGATGGAACGTCTAGGGTCTAGACATTAAAAGAATTAGAAGATGACGTACCGTTTGGCAACCAGAGTCTGGACAAGTGATCGGCTCCACCTGAAGATCGATCACCGATTCCTTGTACCCAAGGTGTAGGTGAGCAATAGCGTCCCTCACACTTCTGCCGTCAATCCTGGTAGCAACCACTCGTCGGAATTCTTGAAGGATCCTCTGGGTGGTAACAGTGGCGCCAACTTCGGGCTTCGCTTGAAGCGTCACCTCGTGGATTTCACTTTCTTCTATCTTGATTGGGAGGAGTGAGGGATCCAGTGTGTAGGTTGCAAATCGGGTGCTGTCTAGGCTGACTCCCATGACCGGGTTAGGATGCTGATCCCGCTGCGATAGATTGATCTCATCGCAGTGGTTCTTAGATTTGCTGATTGTATGAGGACCATGAGACTCATAAGTGACGTTGCAGATACCAGAGACGTCGTGCTCCTTATGTTCTCCATCAAGAGTTCTGTACTGGAAAAGACTCGCGATACCTCGTTTAAGATTTGCTGAGGAGATCGTCTCGTCCGGGCTTATGAATATCTTCAGAATTTTTCCGTTCTGCCAGAGAAGGTAGATGGGATGCTGCGAGATATCGTCTAGCTTCGACGAGTGCTCGATAAAACCTTCTGGCTCTGGCGCCTTTCGAGATTTGATGTACAGCTGAGGGGTGAGTAACTGAAAAATATTTTAATCCTATATTTTTTTTACCTTTGACGATGCTGTCTACGAGCATTGGCGACTTTTAAAAGGAGAATGCGAAATTATTTTGATGTACAATCCTACAATTATTCATGGCTTACGAGGCCGAATTTGGTTTAATGAAGTAATTGTCGAAAATATTTCGTCAAATGATAAGTGAAATGCGGGAGAGTCGCTCAAAGCGTTATCGTGAAACCGAAGGTTATCGAATCGAGTTCAGTCGGGAGTTTAAACCTACGCATCGTCATCGAATGGGACAGTAACACGTCAATATTTACTCAGGACTAACAGTAGAATTTCACGATAAGTATTCTGAACGCGTTGGGTTTATGAATGCAGAGGAAAAATGCATTACCGATAAATTTTTCCTCAACTAAATGAATTACGGTAATCAGCTGCATTCCAGGGTTCGGAATAATTGGGGGTAATACATCCGAGGCGATTCTTTAAAACAATTGAGGAAACGTCTAGTTTAAACGAGTTGTAGGATGTCTCCAAAATTTATCACTTGCGCATTGTTATTGTTGTATAACCACTATATATTTTAAACGAAATATTATTCTTATCTTGTGAGATCGAAATCTACAAATTATCCATTATAAATCGTTCTAGAAAATACTCTTTTATCCTTGCAACTAAATACATAGATAAATACTTTTAACGTAGTACGTAATCTGTAGAACCTAATCCATAGGAAACCGTTT
>JAPYZN010002014.1:0-14929 GCA_030522865.1 Psyttalia lounsburyi
ATGTTGCATAATATACTATTATGTTATTGTGCCCGTAATCCGCTTCTCTAACCTCGCTTCGTTGGGTTGAATCGCAGATTACGGGCACCTATGGCATAAAATATTTTCCCGTACTGCTCTTCACTTTTCTTCGTCCGGAAATTGGTACGGGCCCTTACCCGACCTCGAAAAAGTGAAAATCACTACGGAAAAATATCGTTCCTGGGCTATCGTTATAGGGTTTTTTACTCGCCTGGCGTTTGGTGAGCCTCGCCTACGGCTCGGCTCACCAAACTGACTGCTGCTAGGAGGTGTAACGGAGTTGAGTTAGAGTTGACCCTGAGTTGAGCTATATATGATCTATACCAACTGCCAATACCGTTGGTGGTCTAAAGTTGAGAATCGAGACTCTAGACTCTAAAGAAAGTTCTGAAGTTTCGCCTACGGCTCGGCCCACCAAACGCCACGCGAGTAAAAAACCCCATAACGACAGACCGGAAAGATACTATTATGTTATTGTGAATTGCGCGATTACGGGCACTTATGGCATAAAATTCAAAACAAAACAATCTAGATAACGTTCGGTTGAAGGCACACCCGGGCCTTGAAAATTTAATTTCGCCTTATTTATTCATTATTCGATTGTCAGTTATTGGTTGGAGCACGGCACACCGGGTGGTAAGATAGTGGTAGGTATTCCAGCGTTCGCCCGTACCTGGAAATTAACCGCAGACAGTCAAATTTCGGGCGTACCACCCGTAGTGACTGAAGGTCCCGGAGCAGAAGGTCCCCAGACAGGGACTCCCGGCCTGCTCTCCTACGCGGAAGTCTGCGCCCGTTTGACGGAGTCAGTGGTGGGTCGCGTCAGACGCGTCAGTGACCCCTCGAAGAAGTACGGAAGCTACTCCTACCAGCCCTACAACTCAGACACCAGTGCCGAGGGCATCTGGATCGGTTACGAGGATCCCGATACAGCTGGCAACAAAGCCAGTTATGCCAAGGCCAAGGGTCTCGGTGGTGTTGCCATTTGGGACTTGTCCACCGACGACTTCCGCGGCACCTGCACCGGCGACCGATTCCCAATTGTCAAGGCGGCCAAATATAAATTGTAAACTACGTAATTCTAAGATAAATTGTTTAATTCAGATGTATGAGGTAATAAATTTTGCGTTCAGATGAGTCATCGGTTCAGTGTCGCTGTCAACATTCATATCGCGACAATAATATTGAGGGCAATCATGTATTTGAGTCAATGGGTCAGGCTATCAAGTGATAAAGACGGAGGGCTCAACGCAATATATGACATCATTTGTATTCTGAACTGGTGGGGAGTTCAGAGCCCACGAATTTTGCTTAATCACTGCATTAAAAAAGTGTCATATTGCGATGAAATAACGATTTAATAAAAATAAGGAGAATTTACCAGGCGTCGGAATTTCGGAGAGTTATCCGGAACTGATCTGTGGGAGAATTGCTTTGCAGGACATAAATCTTGGAAAAATGGCGGATGTGAGGAATATTGAAGGCTTGGGCTTGTTGGAGGCGTCAAAAATCTGGGCCAAATACTAGGCTCCGCCTGGAGCATCAGCGGCAGTCGGAGTCTAATTGCTTCATTACCCCAGAATGGCCACTGGATTGAGGCTGCAAAGGATTTTGAGTGTCTTTAGGAAATATTGTGGGTATACACAAAAAAAATGTCGACGACTGCGGCCAATGATAACTCCCGAGTAAATGACAGTTGTCACCTGCAGTATATTTCCACTTTACATATCGAGAAAAAGATAAAAATTTGACAAATAAAAAAATAACGAAGCACTGAAATCGACGATGTAAATAACGTCTACATAATTGAACATCGTTTGACATTATACCTATATTGTTGGTCCACATGATTGACGCTAAATACCTTCAGTAATTTATCGGTGTCTTTGAAGTACGTTTGTCTCTTGGTCAATGTAACTTTCTTTCTCTTGCGGCTCTTCATGAAATTAATATTTTTTCTACGGGAGGAGGTCAACTCAAGCATCTCCTCGAGGCGTACACGAATAGGCCATCCATTATCGCTGTCTGAATTATCATCAAATGGTACACCACCATTGTAATAAGCTGTCTCATCTATTTCAGTTATAACACGGGAATTCGATAGATTCTCAAATGCTTTTATCGGATAATCAGTTAATGGATTACTGACAACTGAAGCTGAATCGTAAACGCGTACTGGTCGCGCTAATGACGATCTTCTTCTAGCTTTTATCTGAAAATTAATGGTTGGACTAGTATCGCCATTGCTATTGTTCTTGCGGTGTCGTTCGTTAATGTAATTTGTCAGAATAACTCTAGGGTGTATTGCACTATCATTCACGGTTATTGGTTCGTGACGACAATATTCATTACACTGAAGGCAGTCGTAATATTTATCTGAGGACTTGGGTCTAGTTATCAGGAGACTATCGTTCCATGGACTCTTGCCAGATGACCCTTTGATTCCGGACTTTAGCAGACTTTTGGGCTTGTTTGAGGGCTTCTGTCACACCTCCTGCAGGTACTTCAGAGGACAGAGCGTCTCCCGCGATCGCACGTCACCCTCATCGGTCACGTGGCCCGATGATCGTGTGTCGGCTGCACAACGGACCATTGCTATGCCGTCCAACTCCTCGCCGATTTGGATGACAATCTGGGGATGGAATTGATGGTTAGTACTTAAGTTTTTTATTGAATAATTCTTGCAATAGTTCTTTTATTGTTTCAGACAAAATCACTTGGATAAATTCAGACGCCGGGGTTCTACTAATTTTTTTCTGCAAAATATTCTTGACAACTGATGGATAATTCAATACAAGTCCAGGTGAATTTTATTTTATAATGTACACTCAATCATCATGACAGGTACCTGATCACGCAGGAGTGTCACTGAATCTGCCAGCTGAAGGTTCCTGGTGACCTGGAGGGTTTTCTGGCCGGACTCAATCCGCATGACATATGCGCTGGGAAAATATCCAGCTCTGCCACCCAGGCACTTCCCTTTCCACCAGTCCTTCTCGGATTTATCGATCACCGTCACTTTATAGCCGGCCCTTTTGAATCGGAGGATAATGCGTCATTATTAAAGCCAAGATATCGAGTGTCTGTTCACTTAACAGTATGAACATTCTAATTACGAGACAATCACAGGTAATGTAATTTTAGCTCGGCTTTTAAAGCGAGAATTGCTCGCGGCAGTTGCTCGGAATCGGCGATTGCCAATGGGAATTTTCATTGGAGCCAGTCATTCAGTTATTTATAAATGGTAAAAATATTGGCTTCAAAAAAAATTAATACTTTTAATTATTGGATAATCTCACCCTTTCTTGTCACTCAATATTTTTTCTCTCCTTAAAAAATCAAACAATAAATTTAGGCAACAATTTTCAATAGAGAGTATCTCAGCAGAATAATTTGTACAATAATCTTCCATGATTTACGATTAAATTTTTTTAATAAAAAAAATTTTAACAACTTTTCAGACTATTTTCCCTAGAAATTGCGAACAATCGGTCCTCGGGGATAGCCCTCCGGTTTATGGAAGAGATCAATTTCTCCGGTGATAAAAAAAACACGACCACCCATTGATTTTTTTTTATAGCTACTGGGTCACCTAACACCCGGAGAAGAAATGAATCTCTCCGAGAAATTGTATTTTCATGAAAATCAAATTCTCCTTTCTTCAGCGCCACAGGGATCTCCACCAATCCAACGCAGCAGCGATGGAGGGGGGTGAGTGGGTGTCAAGTGCCGAAAGCTTTGGGGCTATTGTTTGGGTGACATTGAATGCCGGTTTCGCGCGTGTCAGACAATAACAAAACAACGGGTTCAATTTTAACAGTGATGTTGTTGAAAAACATTAGAGTGAAATGTGATAGAGTGTAGTGTTTCCGAGTACAATCGGAATGAGTGGCGAAATGAATTGTTTATCTGAAATACATGGAGTGCACGAGAGCTGAGCTGAAAAGTCGGATTCACAAGAGATTCTATTGTTCCGGGCTCTGGGCCAATTAGTTCTTTGTCATTCTTGTTAATGGATGCAAGTCAGTATTTATTTATTATTTATTTTATTTAAATCCATTTGGTGGAGCCCGAGGCGTCACAACTGGCCATCGTCCGAAGACCTTCAGCCGTCCAAATAATTTTTTTCATGCCTTGGACATTTTTTCGGTTATGCAAACGTGCGAAGGAATTTCCTACAGAGAAATTAACCTCGAAATTAATTGTACAAAACAAACTCGCTTTTTCCAGCTGATTCTCAAATAAAAATTGAAAAAATTGGTGAGACTCCTCGAAAAGTAGAAATAATAATTTTCTCCTGTCGACTTTTAATTACAAACTAAAAAAGCCACATAAGAAACCACAAAAAACCGTTACTTGAGATCCAGTTCGTCCCGATGACGGGCGTCAAAGTTGTAGAGAACGACGTAAAGATTATTGGGCGGTAGTACTCGTTTATTAGGCAAGCTCAGATGATTCTGATTGTTCATGTGAGGCGATGGACAGGGCGATGTGCTCGCCGACGAGTACGACTTCTCGTTATCATCCGGCAATTCCATACTCGACATGCGAATGGCCCCGCGTGCATGTCTGTGAGCCATTTGAGTTGAGCTGCAGGGAGCTAGAATCAAGAGGACAATCCACCCCAACTCAATAAATCATCCGTCAATCTCTTGAGGACGTTCTACCCTTATTATTGTGAGATTTCTCACGGATTGACACACCAAAATATGACATTTTTCAGTTCTACTGTTGTCCAGTGACTGCCAGGCTCTTTGGGATGTCCATGAAAAGGTGGATAAAAAAAATATAAATAAAATATAAACAAGCAAGTGTAGAACGTCCCCAATAGCTGGAACGATAGCGCCATGTGCTCACTGGAGTGAATTGAAATGATTTGCTTACAGAGTCGATTGATACTACTACTGTCTGAGTGTCTAGGTGGTGTTCCCTCCTTCTGATTGGTGTTGTAGTCTCGCGGACGGTGTCGAACGTGGGCCGAACCCTCCGGTGAATCCAGGCTCAGGCTCTTCATCCGAAGGTTCAACCGCTCCCGTCGACGTTGCGGACTGTGCGGCGCTTCGTGTTTCATGATATCTATTATCAGTCAGCCCTTCTACCGTAATTGTGCTCGATGCTCGATGTCGTCTAACGTGCGACTGATCGTTCATGAATCAGAGACTCGGAATTATGGGGGCTTGAGAGCAATTAATTTGTCGACAAGTTCCGAGATAATTGTTTGATTGAAAAAATAAATCAAAAGCGCTTTGGCGAGAAAATTCTGGAGCTGCTATTTTCATCTGATTGACAGAATTCCAGCGGAACTCCAGTGGAATATCTCCCCAAAACCGCCAGACTTTTTAACACAATCTTTTTATACTTCTCGTCTTCTTATTGAATTAAAATCACTAGGATAAGGTGAATTCAATAAACTCTCGAGTCTC
This sequence comes from Psyttalia lounsburyi, assembly GCA_030522865.1. Taxonomy (NCBI): domain Eukaryota; kingdom Metazoa; phylum Arthropoda; class Insecta; order Hymenoptera; family Braconidae; genus Psyttalia; species Psyttalia lounsburyi. Next base: position 5,445 of record JAPYZN010002014.1, read on the forward strand.
AGTTCTTTCATACGATCGTTTATGCTACCATCTAGATATACTACTTGAGGAGATTGGTTTCTACCTTGTTTGCTCAGACAATCGATTATTGAGGCTCATTAATACCTGATTGGCACGTTCGACATTAGCCTCGAACACCCATTACATTTACTTCGACATCACAGATATAATGTTACGATTATGGATAACATGGAATAGACGGGAAGAATGTTGTAAGAATAGACAGATATTGAAAGTAATCCGAGTTTACCGGATCGTTGAATATGCAGACGGCTCGTCTACAGAACGTGCCATAGGGTATCACATATTTCCATACATATGGGACATACATACATGCATATCTTTTTTTTTGTATGTGCATACGTATGGTAAGAAGTGAGATAGAGTACACCAGAGATTTTGAGGTGTGCATGGAGAGAAAAAGTTTGTAGTTCTACGCGACAATCCTCGACTTTCAGAACTCTCGTGGTATCGCAATAAATATCAGGGGTTTCTAGTCACTTCTCTGAATGTTTTTTTCTTTAGTCATTGGTAAAAATCATCAACATTGATATCGACTGAATTATTATTATTTAGGTAATGAAATAATAAAAGATGAAGTTGTGAGTAATTTGGTGACCGCATTTCGGACAGTATTAAGAACATTTTAGGGAAATAAATGGGTATCTTTTTTTCTCCATTGGGAAAAATAGGGGACAAAAGACAGATGTGACAAGTGAACAGAAAAGTTGTGCGCTCGAAAAAGTATCTGTTTATCCAGGGGGACACGACTCGGTCTTCACAATAAATCATCAACATCAAAACTTCTTTAATCAATTTCGAGAATAATAAAGTCACTTTTTGGGGGCAGGGGGCGATACGAAGACAACTAAGGAAGGGGGTTGCCCTGGAGCACGTGGTGGGAACGAGAACATGTGGAAAAGAGAAAGATATTTGGGGGAGAATCGAGAGAAAAAAAAACTTAAATAGCACTGGGCAATATTCCCCTGTATTTTTCTCGTTATTGGGGCTCAGGAGATCCTTAATGAGGGGCTTTATTTTTCTTTCATCAACTGCCATTGCTGCCCAATTAAGTGGGCGCTCCTCTCACTCGTCCGGCTTCGTCCGTCCTCGAAGGACCCAGAGGGCTCAAATATTATCATTCGCGGTATCAACGCTATTATTTATATCGTCAGTTTTTGGGATTGCGCTTGCGAGCAGTCGCTGACACTGAGGCCGGTGGTGAGTTTGAGGCGGTCGGGGCGATCAGTACCAGGGGCTGGCCAAATGGTCGTGTACCCGAAGTCGATCCACCGCTACCACGCCCTAACCAATTTCAATCAATAAGAATCATTTTTCAGGGATTTAAGCATGTTCTACATCTGTTTCAATTGTTTTTCAAAATTCTTCTTTTTTTGGATTTCTCACAAATTAATGAGTGGGTTGAGAACATTTATTATTCTTTCCTGGGACTGTTGTTCATTGACTCGCAAAGGCTTCTAACTGTGAGCTCACTCTTTAAACATTTTTACAGAATTTCACAAAATTTAGAAAATTGAAACACGAAAATGTTGAGACTGCGAGTCAACAAAAAATAATTCATTAAATTGTGAGGATTTAAAAAAAATGGAAATAGAGGGAGAATATTCTTAAAGTGGTTTCTCGTAATTAAAAACAATTTATGAAAAAATCTTCTGCTAACAATTTTTTGGTGTTTTCGCAATTCATTTGAACGAGTTATTTTTCATTATTCACCATCAGAAGGTGGGGAAAAATGGACGCTCTTTCTACTATTCAATATGATTCGCAGAAAAGAATTCCCCAGGAGATTCTACTGTTTTTTAATCGGAATTTCATTAGAAAATTCCACAGATCTCCGGCGCGCTCAAAAATGTTTCAATGTGAGTAGAAAAACAAATTCAAAGAAGATATTAAAATTTTGAACAAACCCAGTGCTCCGCTGGGACGACTCCAGTGGATTCAATTTTATTTTAAACGTCAAAACGAGAACTTGAGACCCAAAAATTGTCCATTCTGCCCCAATAATTATTCCCCCCGTCCCCTAAAAAACTAGGGTCAAGCATTTTTAATTAAGAACAAATCTGTTAATTTCCTTTTTCATCAAATACTCAGTCATAAGCTGGGTAAATAATGGAATTAAATGGTGTACTCGTGGACCTCACGATCAGCTGAATTACAGCTCGGATAATGGATGAAAAAGCCGGGGTCAGACTGTACAATTACAAAAACACTGGGGTAGACCAAATAGCGGATAACTCCATAGCATATCAAAGAGCGCAAACGGCGATGAAGGGAAGCGAGTCGAATAAAATACCATGAAAATGTAAATAGCCAAATTATCCCATGAATCGATCATTAGTGGAGTAACGAGTGTGAATTAATGCGCTTATCTTTTGTGAGTAATCCCAGATTATTTTGCCTCTCTTGCCCGAGGAGTGAGAGAAGTTGATGAGCGAGTCGTGTCCCTCGCAATTGAGATTGTGAAAATGTCGTGTGAGACGATATCACTGGGAGAAAAAAAAAACTGAAGTCTCAAGTGAGTCGTAATTGAGCCAAAAAAATCGGTTTTTCCAAATTATAAAAAGAAAATTGTTCCATTCCAAAGGAATATTTTTTTGTTGTACTCAATTTTCATTCTTTGTGAAAGCGAGAAGTTCTTGAATATTTTCATAAAAAATTGCAGACAAGAAATTAAGTAATTATGTTGGAGTAAACTTTTAGCGAATTTTCAACAAGGGATTTTATCGCTGTAGAGGTGACTCATTTGAGAACTTGTTTGCTTGTTTTTCCGAGTGCTGGGTTGAAGGTCTGTTAATGATCGGACGGATTGGTGTGTCTTACCAGAAGTGGACGAGGAGCAGGGGTGGGAGGTTGCTGCATTCCTCGCTGATAGTGGACCGCCACTGGATCCATGATCCACTGTTGGAGGTGTTGGAGGTGAATTGGTGGCATTACCACGGATTTCACCCGCTTGTTTCAGCACCTGATACGTGGCGTCCACGCCTGCTGGGTATAGGATATTTATGAACAGTTTGACGAGTGTACGTCATATGAAACATCGCCTCTATTTTTTTTTCCTTCCGGGATTTAATTTAGAGGGATTTTCGGGTGTGGACAAATTGGAGGGGACGTTCCGGGTTGTTCCGGGTCGTAGGTAAATTCTATTGGAATCCGTTTTTAGTATTTTATTGATTTCTACAGGTACGGGAAATTTCGGAATTATAAAATAGTACATTTCCGGGCTGTCGTTATGGGGTTTTTTACTCGTGTGGTGTTGGCATCCCAGCCGCAGGCGAGGACAAACCAACCACACGAGCAAAAAACACTATAACGACACCCCGGACAATATTTTTCCGTAGTGACTTTGACTTTACCGAGTTTGGGACAGGGCGAATGCCAATTCCGGGACGAGGAAAAGTCAAGGTCAGTACGGAAAAATAATTTTCTGTACTGCTCTTCACTTTTCCTCGTCCGGGGATTGGTACGGGCCCTTGCCCGAACTCGAAAAAGTGAAAATCACTGCGGAAAAATATCGTTCCTGGGCTGTTATTATGGGGTTTTTTGACTCGCGTGGTTGGCCGCCTCGCCTACGGCTCGGCTCACCAAACTCCACGCGAGTAAAAAACCCCATAACGAGAGGCCGGAAATATACTAATCCACGCCTCGCCATGGAAAACATATCACCCGCCCCCACGTGCTTGCCATCCTCGCTTTCGGCTCGGAAGGTAATTTTGCTCGTGGGAGACGATCATCTGTTTTTCAAGGCTCGGCCATGAAATGTACCATTTCATCACGCTGTGTCGGAAAAGTAACTCTTCAGTCACTCGACGCGAAGCGGAGAGTGACTGAAATAATACATTTCATGCCCGAGCGTTAAAAAACCGATCATTGTCTTCCACATGTAAAATTGCTTTCCGAGCCGAAGGCGAGGATGACAAACACGTGGGGGAGGGTGATATGTTTTCCATGGCGAGGCATGGATATTATTTTTCGGGACGTCCGACCTGGAAAACGCCAATTTTCGGGGTTTTTCATGTCCTGCGGCACGAAAAGCAATTTTTCGACACATTGAGGTGAAAAATGATGTTCGTAACTCGTGAAAAAAGTGGTTTTTGACTCGTGGGATTATATCACTCGCCTTCGGCTTGTGACATAAATCTCCCACTCGCCAAAAACCATTTTTTTTTCACTTGTTACGAAATATACAATTTTTAATTTCTTCTATAAATTAAAAAAAAATATATACGAAAAATTCTGCAGATTATTGTGAATAAAAAGACCCACAGATGAGACTGTATTGGGGAATGAAAATCAATTGCTACGGAATTTTCAACATAAATCGCAGGAACTGATGGGATTCCAATAAAATACGAGGATTTGCAATTTAATTTTTCCTCATGTCTTGACAATGAATGAAGGATTATCATGATTGATTAATTGATTGATGGGACGACAGGACTGGAGAATGATATTTTATTAAATGCATCGAAAGCTCAAACTCCAAGGGGGAAAAAAAACTTCCTAGAAAATAAAAACCAAAATTTTAGTAAAATATTCTCTCATATTATTACGCGTTAAATAGCCATCCATATTAGATTAATCTGTCGATTAATTAGTGAGGCGGCACCTCCGGACGACACACGTCAGATAAAAAATGTCAGCCCGACGATCTCATTAGAGCCAATAAATAAAAAATCTCAATCCGAAATTCTATTAGCTCCCACCCCAACGCCAGGGGATTATTGAATTATTAAATTCATTACTCACTGTGCTCCGTCAATGTTTCATCAGCGTGCGCTGTCATTTTTTGACGACGCAGTAGAGGAATACCGCCGGCACGTTTTGGCGCTAGACTTGGACAATTGGCTGGTTGCACGAGACTTATACAGTCGGCATGAGCATTGACCTTACAACCCCGACACCTTAACCCCTGTCTACTGTGGCCACGCAGCACCTGCCCGCAGGCATCGCACGGGGTTATTTTACGATAAGTGTACTCTCGCCACTGGTGACCGCCCTCGGATTCCAAATTTTTTCTGAAAATTCCAGACAAAGAAACTATGAATTTTCCAAGTTTTTAAAATTAAATATACGTATCAATGATTTTATCTTCAGTCCAGCGAATTCCATAGGAAATTTCGAACTGTCACAATTTTTGAATTAAACAATGTTTACAACAACAGATGACAATTTTTTCTGGACAATTCGCCGATTTTTTTCGTCCTTCCAAGGATTGCGTATAAATTATTTTCCTTGAATTTCCAAAAATTTACAAACATCAAATTTTAATTAAAATTAGCTTGCACTATTACCCCAACAGACTAATAACATTCAAGTTTTCCTAGTGAACAATTTTCCTCTATTCTACATTTTCAAAAATACAAAAAATAAATCTCCACTTGGAGTCGACAGTCTTCCTACTTTACTTCTAAGCCTAGGAATTCTACATTCCCCCCATTTGGAAATCAATTCTCACACTGACTTTACATACTCACTTGATCAACTAATTAACAAAGTTACTTAAATACCAAAAGTACCATTTCTCAGTCTTCTCCAAGTACCTCGCTCAAAGTGCGATTGGATACTCGTGAAAAGTCCTTATTATTTTGCCTGTCTCCATAAAAAAAAAAGAAAATCCCCCCAAATCACCGGAGCGAGCCCATTAAATTTGGCACTGACTGACCAACCAACGAATCCCGCTGATAATAAAATTAATCACCTCGACATGGCAACAACGGTGGACACAGCATGGTACATGGTTTGTTTCCTTGAACCCCCACAGCAGTGTCACAAAGTTAGCAGCGAGAAACACAAACCAGAATTAATGAAAACAATGTGCACTATTTAAAGACAACACACCCAACTTGTCCAAGAAAAAAAAGAAAGATAAACCCAAACTAAAAACTCACTTGTCTCCAGTGGATGTTGGCGAACTGGTCTTGAGGCTTTTGAAGGCTTTGAGCCATTTGTGCTTGGTATTGCTGCCAGTCGAGCCGTTAGACATTTTCCGATTGTTGATGCCATCCAGTGGCCCAATGTCACTCGTACCAAAAAGTTCTTTCTGCAGACACAACACATTCGACACAATGAGCCTGATGAGTGCAATTAAAATCCAAAAGAGTCAAAAAATCCTCAATCCACAGCTGAACGAAAATAATAAGATTAGCTTAACGTCTAGGTCTAAGCATTGACGTAAAAACAAGAGCATTGCATTGCAATGAGTCCAAGAGGTCGTTTGGCGTACTGTTGGAGCAACTACACCACTGATTGCTACCTAACCCAGTGCAAACCAAAGGTTAAAAAAAAAATCCAATAATCTATACAAGATGCAGAAAGCCAATCTAACCACTGTTCAATCTACATTCAATCAGGTTAACAGTACTAACAATTCGTGTACGCAGGGTCGTCCAACCCATCTTGATTATCAATATTATATTTCTTTGGATAGGTTTTTCTCAATCTAGTATCGATGATTTTTTTTCCCCCTGACCTAGACAGCCACAACCACTGGGATAAATTCTCCGTGGATATCAGAATAGCCCGAGAAAGCTTGAATATGACCCAGTTGTTACAGCGCATGTCACTCCGATGATTGCGCACAATATCATTTCATTTGGTGGCATTTTCTATTTGCATTTGTATTATTTATTTTTTTTTTTACTTCACTCGGCAACAATGTGGTATATTTATTCGCGAGTGTCTTGATATTTATGAGGAATTGTAATTTCCACTTGGGGTGAAGTATTGATGACAAACCAGGCGGAGTCTGCTGCTGAGGAGTCGAGGGATGGGAGCTTTTTATGGAGATCAAAGGGAGATTTTGGGAGTTGATGTAGAATGTTGTTTTCTAATCAGTTTAGGGGCCAAACTGACATCTGGGACAAGTGGAAAAGCGCGCGAGCGAGCAGACGCCACTGGCGGGTAAATGATGGGGCGGAATTGAATACGATTTTTTTTTTCCTTAGGATTTTGAAAGATATTTTTTAAATTGTTTTTTTTTTGGGGGGAGGGGGAGGGGGGATTCGATCGTTGAGAAGTTGGCAATTAATTTCGCAAATAATAGAGTTTGAAAAAAATGCGGAATTTCTTTAGTACGAAAGAAGAGAATTCTCCATTTTTTTTTCTTTAATTTTAAATGAAAACATTCTATTTATTTTGATGGAGCAATTGAACTGAAATGTAAAGTTTGATTAAATTTGTGAGATGTCAATGGCAAAATTCCTTGAAATTCCAAGGGAACTGCGAGTAATAAAACTTTCCAAGAGATGTCCTGGATATTTCAGGGAAAAAAAATCTTCAACCCTGAGTAGAGCATTCATTCACATACCGAAACTATTTATTTGATTTAAACAAAGTTTATTCAATTCACTGGGGGGGTACTTCGCCACCATTGGATTGAGCGGGTGTGACAGTGGGGGAGGGGTTTTTCAACTGCGTCATCGCCTCAACCTCCATTATAGGGAGACCCTCCCATACACTTGGAGAAATCCTCAGTAAAGATGACGTGACCAATTGGCATTACAAAATGTATTATTTTTTGCGTGATCCACTCGCTAAAATTCCAGACACTGAGCACAAATTCTGGACCCGTTTGGATAAGCATCCGCAGGCCGGCGAACTTCAATTAGCGACTGTGTAATTTTAGATGATCAGAACACGCAATCTCAGTGTCTCTGGAGACCCCCAAATTGAGCAAAATATTTGAGAAAAATTAGGAAACAATTCACGTAATCCGTGGGCTCGAAAGAATTCGTAATTTTTCGCAAACGGATCGTCAAATTTTCGTGACGATTGACACTTTTTACGGAATTTGATTTGGCTCCCGTGTTTGGTCTTGCTGATAATTTTTATCGAATATTATTCTACGCGTACTCCACAATATATGGCCCGCCCCAATTTGTCCCGCAAAATTGTCAAATTTTCGTGACTATTGAGACTTTTTACGGAATTTGAATTGGCTCCCGTGTTTGGTCTTCTTGCTGATAATTTTTATCGAATATTTCTCTACGTGTACTCCACAAAATATTGCCCGCCCCACTTTGGCCCCCCCCCCCCCCACCCCCCCCCCCCCCCCCTTAACCGACTCCATACTCAGAGATAACAGGACCGACTAAACAATGACGCTGAAGAGCAAAGAATTTACCTGTGCTTGCACAGCAGCGAGATGCAAATGAGCGACACCAAGGTCGAAACGTTTCATAGATATATCCTCCTGTAGCTCAGCGACTTTAGTGAAGAGGCTTCCCTCGGCGCTTCTGTGAGAAACAAAAGACACAGTAATGAGATTAGTTGTTGGTTAACAGAACACAGGAGCGAGTGCTTATTTATATCCAATAAGTTGGAGATATTGACAACTCACTTGCGCTGAATTCGCGTTGAGGCATCGAGGGAGTCACGTAGTCTACCAATTTTCAGTGTGAGATCATCGGCTTCCCGACGCAACTCCTCGAATGCCTCCTGGTCGTTTGGCGCTCCAGTTGGAACAATTTCATCTTTGAGAATTGGCACTGAATTGAGTCTGTCTGGGGGGACTTGGTCAGCTGGAGCAGGCGCCACGAATAATCTTCGGGGGGGTTTTTTAGCCGCTGATAATGATGATAAATTTCTCGCCAATGATTGGAGATCAGTCTGGGGTAGGATTGCGTGTGCCTCTTTAGTTAGAGTTTGGTAGTGTTTCGATTGCTCTGAGGCACGTTCATTGCACGACTCGGATATTTCGGTGATACATTTGCACGCGAGATTACTCAATTCCTCGTAGATCTCGGATAATTCACCGAGGAGGCTTGGCAGACAGTGCAGCTGGTAATATTCGTTCAGAGCATTTGTCGCGTGCAACTGGAGGACGTAGGCATTGTGGGCATCTATGTAGGCTCGTCTCAGACCGCTGTACTCATCCTCTGGAGTTGCATTCGCCGAGGCGGTGGGGGTGTCGCCGGTTCCGCATTTTAAAAATGCGTCGTATGCTCGGCGGTAGGTCAGACGGGCCTTTTGCAATTTTTCCTCGGTCTTTGCGACCACCTGCTCGTACGCCTCGCGGTGGGCGAACACCTGGAGAGAAATTTAAAAACATTGTTAAAGGAATTTACGGGACGATTGACATCTTTTTATAGAATTTTACTTCACTCCCCGAGGGGCTATTCATAGATGAAATCACTGTCTCACTTCAGAATGAAATCAATTTTGAAATCATATGAAATCAGTGAAGTCGCTTGAAATCATCTGAAATCAAAAATGAAAATAAAAAAGTTTCCAATATTCAGCCGATGTGTCATCATCGATACATTGCAATAAATCAATATCATAAGACTATTTTCATCACGCTGTGTCGGAGAAGTAACTTTTCAGTCACTCGACGCGAAGCGGATTTTTCGTCCCTGGCGCCCGAAAAACCGCGATTCTAACCTCACTCCGTTCGGTTAGATCGCGGTTTTCGGGGCCAGAGACGAAAAATATTGTACGTCACTCAGCGATAAAAGTATTATCTG
>JAPYZN010002015.1:0-13516 GCA_030522865.1 Psyttalia lounsburyi
TGCTGGAGTGGGGCAAAAGGAGCATAACATATAACGGAATGAAAATTGTTTAAACTGTTAAAAAAAAACCTGGAATTTTATGGATAGTTCTGTATAAATGTTCAGAAGAAAGTTATTCAGTTTAATTTAGAACACAACACATTTTAAACCTTCTACTGTCCCAGAAAATTGAATGGAAAAATTTTTAACAGCAAAAAAAGGGGCGTTCATGGCGTCTTTTACACTTCCACTTGAAATATGAAATTTTAAGAATTGAATTTCCGAACTGTCTTGATCATTTCAAGTTTGCTTGGATTTTTTTATCCCATTGGTTCCCCAACTAACGGAAGAGCATGAAATTCTAGTGGAACTGTCACTTGATTTTGCAGAAAATGTCAGAAATTGCTCTTTATTAGTGAAGAGTTGATTATTACTAAACACAATAATCTCGAATAAATCATTCGAATCCTGAGCAAAGCTAAAAGAAATCTATTTTGATATTGTTTCGTGCAATCAATCTCTCCCGTAAAAATGCCATAATTTATGACGATATCAACAAAACCGCCTTCCGTGCCTGTTAATGAAAAAAAAAATCTGTATAATGAGAAATGTGAGGAAAAACATATCGAAAAACTTTTTTAATTCTGTGACAACAAAAAATCTCTTTTTTCATTTACCTCAAAAGGACAAAAATATGAAATAACCCTCATTAGTTTCATCCACGGGGCCATTAAATTTTACCAAAGCACCCAAATACATTTACATTTCATTGTCAACAAAATACAGAATGAAATTTCAACAAAAAGTTGAAAAGTTAATTATGTTCCCACATTTTTCCAAATGGTTCATTCGCTAGAATAAACTCAACAAAAGAAAATGAAAAACTAATTAAAATGACTGCAATTGATGTAAAATTTCCCATTACCCCGGAAAAAAGGAAAATGAATTTCACCATCAGCACCGGGCATTTGATAGCAAGCCCCGTGTAAAGGCCGTGCGTCACAACTGGCGCATCGGACGGCCTTAATACTCGCGACCTATCGACGTGACCCGAGGTTATACCTGCAAGAGGAGAAAAGGGTGTCTCGTCGATATCACCATGTACGAACACACTCGAATTGAAAAAAAAAAAAAAAAACTAACGAGGGGAGAGCGCAAGCGAAGTCATGCCAAACGGGTCACGAGACACTCGTAGACGAGTCTCATGGCCCGCAGGATGTACTGTGATATGATTGAATTTACAAGGTAAAACCGTGGAGATTGAATCCCGCGGCGCGCTTCTACTCAACTGTGGTCACAACGCAACCACCTTTTCAAAATTTCAGGGGCTCATCTCAGAGATCAAGTGGATGGGGTTTATATATTCACACGAATATTACGGAGTCTATTATACGGGATTAAGATGGATTTGCCAGGGGAATTAACTCGAAAATGTGTTAGAAAAAGAAGGTAATTACGAACACGGTATTCTATTCAATGTCACACTGTACTGGAAAAAAAACCTGCTGTTGGCTACGTCAAAAAACATTGTCAAACATTATTGAAATTTCGTCTTTTTTCAGAATTTGACCTGCCATTTTTGAAGGCAACTTTTTGAAGTATCCGACAACCGATGGAGCAATTTTGGTGTGTGTAGCATATTGCGAAAATTTTCACAAGTATAAGTTACCGCGAAGTATATTAAACTATAATTCAATCTATTTGAAAAAAAAAAACAGATTTTTACAGAAATACAAAAAACGTTTATTGCAATGACCGTGATGTTTGAACTTCGTCAAAGGAACGTCGAAACAATTTTTTTGAGCCTTCATTTAATTGGCCTCAAACGTTTTTTTTGTTGTTGGGGAAAAACAATGGTTAAAAAAATAAAAAATAAAACAAATTGATTGATAAATTGACGGATACTTGATGGCAATGGATACAGTTCAATGATACCTGCATGGAAAAACAAGATTCAATCGCATTGATTCATTAGTGAGTAATCGAAAAAATATTGTTAAATATCCACTCGAAAAATTGCATTTTTGGACTTCTTGAATTGGATTGGGTCGATGGAGCATAAAAAATAAGAAACTTCAATTAAATCGATTATAAAGCTTCCGTTTGGACGGAGAAAACGAAATGAGATATTATTCCCAATGAAATTGACTCCATAACCTCACGAAAAAAAAATGTTATTACCCTCATCCTCACTATAGAAGAAAGTACAAAGGCCCTTAATTTAAAAATTCTTCTCAACTGAGACTGTCACGTCTCTCCTCCGCCTTCCGCCGATCGTCTCGTGTTCCCTCATAAAAGCAAAAAGCGAAAGAGAAGCATAATAAAAACGAGAGAACCCAAAGAAAAAAAACCGATTTGAAGCTATGGGCTAGACGACGGCTGGCACAACATCCCTCAAAGATTTTTCCAACACATGTGAACACCCGAATACCCATACAGTAGGGGCAGGCCTCTTGTGCGACAGAGTGTGGTATGACTCATTGGCAGAGCTCTATCGGTTATAAGCACGCCGCTAAACACAATCTCCGTCTCTTTTTCTCCCCATCATTTCCACTAGGTACCTTTGGATGAATGCACCAAGCCGTTTGACACACCCCCGGGACATTTAAGCATCAACCCCCCTCGCCCACAACCGCCACCTCTACCGCCGCCACATCGTCTTCTCTTTGCCCAGCGGGTGTATACGCTTTGGCGCTCTGCAGGGAACCAGCTGCTGCTTCTGCCTTTACACCGGGCCGTTCATCTCCGAATGTGCCCGCAGGCCAAACAGTTGAGAAATCAGTTGAATATGAGAAAACTAAATGATGTATAATAGGCTTTGATGGGAGAGGGATAGAGATATCGAGAAATATCAATATCAATTGCCTGGATTTTGACTGCAATGAAGAGAATTTCAAGCCAACGTTCTTGAAGATTCAGCGACAACTGACAGGTTGTTCCAGAAATTCTATTCATTGAAATGGTAATATTAGACTCGCTAGTGGAGAAATTTAGGTAGTTATAAATGGGAAAATGAAAAAAAATCACCATGAAACACGGTAAAATGAGTTCATTTCGATTGGCATAAAAAAAATATAGATACTTGCACTGGAATATTTTTCCGAGCCCATGAAGAACCTATTTTATCGTCCTACTATAGTAATATATGTATTCATTGCTCTGCGTATATTATATTTCAACTATTATTCCAATCTTCAACTAAAAGGCCGTAGGGCCATTTCCATGAATTATCTATTCCAGTGTTAATACATGAGAGTACAGTAATTGATGATTTTCGGGGAACAGAGACCGCATATGGATGAAAATTCCATTATATCTCGAAATTGGTTTATTTCTCATTTGCATAGCAATGCAACTAAATGAGAGTTTTCTGCGAATTATCTGTTGGCATTTCCATATAAAATCAATGATTGAGGAGATAATTGTATAGTGAAACAGATGTGATACCGAAGGACTAACGTCATAATATTATGTGGTTTTCTCATGATTTATGACTTTTATTCACGGTGAAGATAAAGGCATATCAAATTCTCAAAAATTAGTGAATATGAAAATCACTCCGAGAGCTGAGGTGAAAATAAAATATCGGATTCAATCCAATTTGGATCTTATATATTTCAAAATGTCATTGCTGACGCAAACGTATAAGCGCTATTTCAATTTGAGGATATTCGATATCCTTAACTTGAAACAATATCACCTACTCTCAGATCAATAACATCATTACTCACGAACCGATGATATTGCAAGTAGCATCCAGTGATCCACTTCAAGAATAATCCCAACTCATTGTGAAAGATGAAAAGTTAGTAATTTAAATATGGTGTATTTACGATTTATCTAAATTCTGAAATATAATATTTGTTCGTACATTCACTATCATTATTCATTAATTTTTTTGAAGATCGGAAGTTCCTAGTTAAAATACCTAAATTTCAAAATTTTGTTCTTTGAATGGAGCACGCAAGAACACTTGAAAAGAAGTAAAATGTTTACTGATAAGAATTATTTTCCTAGCAAATCAGAAAAACATATGGTTCTCTGTATTTTTTTACTTCTACCGAGGCCCTCTCCTCTTATTTTTAGAACAATTTGTTTGGATAAATCAGAATTAGGATTTTCCCTCGTAAAGAGATGTTTTCTTCTGTTCTAAAATTACTCTGGCTATGTTTATAACTCTTGGGCTATTGAATAGTATATCGTCTGATTAATATTCATTTGAGGTTCAATCATTCCAGAATTTGATATAATCTTAATGTTTTTAATTGAAGATCCAATGATTTTTATTGGAGAATTTGATCGCCTGAAATAAGCAGGGTTTTACTACTGAATTTTCCGTCGTTTTCTTCCAAAATATGTCACGAATTTTTCATTTTGACTAAAATTCGTCCGAGAGCGATGAGCTCTTTTAAATCCACAACTTGTTTATGAAAACTAAAAAGTTTTTTGTGAATAAAAAATTCAAGAATAAACCCCCTATCAGCCGACATTCCGTATTCAGCAAATCACAATCATCAACTAGATTTACGAAACCCCTCCAAACAATCTCCAACAATATCCCTCAAACAAATGCTTTTCATCTAAAAAAAACCCTTAAAAAATAAGAGAAAAACTTTATTTGGGTGTGGTAGTACTCCGCAACTCGTGAAAGAGGGAGAAAGAGTGAGAAATTGGTATGAGAGAGGGCCAAAACGACTGTGTATACCAAGCAAGAGTAGTGGAGGGAGGGATTCGATCGATCGCAACGGTTCGCCTCGTCCGCGCTGGTTGCTCTGTGTGTTGGCCCGCCCGGACAGAGCGCGCCTGTGCTTGCCACAACCCGTCTGGCTTCTCGTGCACCAGGAACCAAACCTAACCTGACTTCACTCAATTCCCCTCATCTCTATACCTACATCTCACTCTTCTGTCCACCTAACATAATGCCTAGGGCTTTCCATCCAATTCTGCATTGTTCCCACTCACATTTCCCGGCGCGCATCGCCTAGTCTTCCTATCTCTGGTTTGTACCTCGGCTGTTCTAATGGACCAGCGTGAATTCCGAGGATCAGGAGGTGGATCACCCGGCGATGAGTGAAACGCGGGCATGAAAATATCTACCAGAATTGACCCACAATCTTAAACTCCCAGATATTGGACTTTATGAGTAGATGTTAATTAAAATCGTGAACTGCATGAACTGGAATATTCGAGACTCAAAAGGAGAGGATGAGAGATGATGAGGAATTTCGTGCGCATTCGTCCAATTGATGAAAGATATTGACTCGGGCATTCATTTTTTAAGCGCAGACGATGATTTTCTTCGGCACCTTTGTTTTTCAATTTTTTAATTTTCAATTTTTTCAAATTTAATTTTTCATAAATTTTTTGAGCGTAGCATAAATTGGTACAAAGCACTCTCAATTACTAGCATCACAAGCACAAGTGTTCGTCAGAATTGACCCGCGATCTTAGATTTTGAGATTTTTTTGATATTGGACTTTATGAACAGACATTAATTAATGTGTGAAGATGCGGAAGACGAGACTGGATAGAAAGTTCCATGCTTATTTGTGAAGTGGATGAAAAACATGAACACTGGAATTATTTTTTTAGGTGGAGAATCTTGAATTGATGGTAATTGGAATGATTTACCACCAATTGCATGGATTGCATGAAATTGAAGATTAAGGAGGGGAATGTAAAAGCGAGTGGATAATTCCGGGGTCATTTATATTTTGATGCACGTGATATTGACGCTGAGATTAATTTTGAGACGCTAAAGATAATTCATATCAGGGTCGTCAGGATTTTTGCATTAACAATCTAGTGGGAAGAAATAATCTTAATTAACTTTTGGAGATCCATGACTGATTTAAATAGAGGACAGGTATTGCCGTCCTCATTAAGATTCCTGACCCAGGTTTTGATCCTTGGATTTTAACGTGTCATATCCGAATATTCTGATTTTCATATTTTCGGACTGATCTTGTTTAATTCCTTTTCTCACTTTTATTTTGAACTGTGGCGAAGCGAATGCCTATTGCTAACAGCATGAGAATACCCCTCAGAGTAAACCTAGTCTTAAACATCGAAATATTGAACTATAAGAATTTTAATTGAAATCGGCAATATGTATGACCTTCAATACTCTGGAGAGGCGATGGGAGATTTGTTTATATCTCGAAAGTAAATTTCTCTAGGGTATAGATTGAATTATTTCAACGTGATCGATATTTTCCTATTTTTAGGTTTGAGAAAATATGATGTTATAAATAAACTGATTGTGTATAGAGGACCAGGAATTAGGGGTTAACTAGTGATTTATTATTTTATTATTGCAAGTTATTTACTCGTCATGATCTCGTATTTGATCCTTCAATTTGAGCAGGTGATAATTGAATTTACTTAGTTATTTGTAATTTAGTTATCAAGGAAGTCTACAGGATTGTCTTCTTTTTTATTTAAAAATTAATTCTATTGCTTCATTCGGAGTTTGAAAAAGTGTCAGACAGGAAATGTCGCCAATATCCCAAGTATCACTGAATATTATAAGGAAAATGTGAAAAAAATGTTTTCCCCGTAAAAACAGGTATTTCGACATTCCGTCTTAATTGCCCATTACGAAGATAATCTCACTATTAATAACAAGTAATTGAAATCGCTAATTTCACGAACTTGGGGATTTCTAACTGTAAAAGCGAAGAGGGGAATGAACGATTACCCTTCATTTAATCAAACATTTTTTTTATTCTCTGATGGTTGAAAACTTCTCGAGAAGTAATATTCAAAGTTAATAATATAGGTGCTGGTTCGTGCCTGGCCGAATGCTAGGCACGGACATCCTTTCTTCACTACCGTGTTTTCATCAAAATACAAATGAGGCAATTATGCTTTAAGCTTCAGTGTCTCTCCCATTCCTCCAATTTTAATCCGTGTCACTCAAATTTTGGGCTTTTCAGCGGGGCTCTATCGTCATAATGATGACGGTGGGTTTATTCTGTGGGTGAGGGAGGTAATTAAACAGTTTTTAGGGATATCCGGGCAAACGGGGTGGGCCAGATGCGGTGGTTGAACAGCTGGCAAGATTTTCCATTTGGTATTTAATGAAATGATGGATTTCGCTGACGAAGGAGGATAAACAATGAATCGAACGGATCATGTGTATACTCGTCATTATTGCAGGAGTATGACGGTTTTTGAAGGCTGACTGGGAAACTTTTTACGTGAAAAAACGCATGCAATTAATTTAATATTTTGAATTTTATGACGAGGTCACTACTCATTTCTTTTTGTTTAAAATGAAGAATGTATGAAATTTCTATACTCTCAAGAGGTTGATCTGTTCAGACCTTATAAACAATTAGTGCAAAAAAATTGGTTACTAACCGTTTTCTCTTCAGTCTGCGAAAAATAAATTAGAAAATGGTTCAGTGTGCATTTTTTAGCTAAATAGAGGTTTTGATTTTCACCTTTTTTTTCCTATGAATGCGTAGAATAACAATTAATTTTAAAAAACGTGATGGTCAGTAGTAAACATTGATTTTGTTTAAATGACAAATTGCATTAACAAGGTAAAATTTGCTGTCTGGAGATCAAATTTACAAAAAGAAATTCGATTATTTTGGCGCATATTTTTTGAAAAATTCGGAAAATAGAAAATCTCAAAAGTTTCAAAAACAGACTAAACAATTACTATAGTACACAATCTCTAGTTTTGGAAAGTTAACCAGAACTTAGGGTGGTCAAAAAAGGAACTACGAGGGGGTCTACCTAAAAAAGAACACGATTTTCGGAAAAATTACGGAAAGAGCGATTAAAACAAAGAAAGTTAGAAATGGAAAGACAAAAGTAATCACAAAAAACCGAAAGATACACAGAAAGGAACAATAGATACGGAAATTTTATGTTAGACTCATTTTTGATAATAGTAACTAATAAATTATCAATATATGTATAATCTCATTTCAATAGGCTCCGATTTAGAAATTTCATCGAAACCTTTCAATTGATAATCGGAGACTACATTGATGTGAATTATTCCAAATTTACCTGATTTTAAAGATCGATGTAAATCAGGGAAATATATTTTTGAAATTTGATTCCAAATTCGTAAATTTTCGTAACAGAACACAAGAAACAATCTCTGTTGCCGCGGAAAATTTCTGAGTCTATGATTTGGCATTCCAAATGCTAAAGATAAATTACGTTTTATTGCTCTGTAGGAATAGTTTTCTAGTGCAGATTTGGAATTATTATTATTGCTCATAGCCTCGTACGCATCCGCGTAAAATCGGACAGGGTCGATTGCACGAGCAATTCCGCTCCGATGTGCACTTGAAAACATAAACACTAAAACGGAAACAAATCATCCATTGGATATGACGCACGTACCAGTGAGATAAAGATCACTTTGCTTACTTTATGTTCTCTTAAACTTGTAATTTTACGTCTTTTATGTAAAATGTACTTTACCATCAGGTTAAATTTGCTCTCCTGCATAAGAAGACTGATGAACTAAGCATGATTACTCACCTGAAACATGAAAGGAAAAAATAATTATTCCCAATTAGTCAATATTTTTTCAATTTCTATATCTAATTCTCCATTAAAATAATCAAAAGCCATTAGACAGAGGCAAAAAATTAGCCTCTTGCGACTTGTAATACTAAAAATCGCGAAAAAGCATACCTTAAAAATGTGAATAAATTTTTCGAAAATTAATGTTCAGTCAAAACTTTTCTAAGTCTATAGAATAATCAATTATAACCGTAAATATCAATTTTGTTTTCCACCAAAGAGTAAACGAAGTTAGAATGCAATTGGGGTGGAAAGAAATGATCAAATTTCAGCTTCGGCAGAAAATTCTGTGTAATCCGGTCCTAAGTATTCAGATTGTGATGAGGGAGAATCGCTATTCATAATAATAATAATGAGGGTACACTTTTGAGACGGTCGACTTCCGAAATTGGTTCCCCCCCTTACTGCAAATTGACGAGTATCCTCGATACTGGCAAGCGAAAAAGTCCGGCGTGAGCCTTCCAATTTGAAACATGATTTATCATTTTACTAAATACACCATTTCTCGAAGTATAGAAATAGAATAAATTTATTAACTACATGAGAACAAAAGCTAAATTCTTTACAAAATTTCCTTCCAAAACTCGAACGAATCGAGAAATTATCGTCTGTATACTGTCTCAAATTCTGAAATTTTCATAATTTTTAACTCTTCTAATCAAAATTAGGGTCACTGTCCAGGAAATCACTTGTCAACTGCCCATAAATTTTCAACTGTTTCCTACCAATGTAGTTACATAGATCAAAATTAATAATTATAGAACAAAACAGAATTCTCGAATTTGATATAGACAAACCGAATCATTTTCCCCGTAAGTGGCAATTCCTAAAAAAATTACAAAAATATACTTGGAAAGTAAAATTTTGTCTCGCTGTGACAATCACCCTATCCCACTCCAGCCTGAAATTGACGTCTCTTGTTCTTGTTTACATTTATCAAAGGTTAACCCCAGGAGAAAAATTCTCTTCGTAAGTCTGAGCTGCCTCCCTCGAGTTTTTTCAATCGGCAAAATCACTCTTTGCCCCCGGAGATTGAGCCCGAATGGACATTCAGGGAGGCGTATGACGTGTGTTGCAAGCTCCGGTGATCCTTTGAGCTGGTCACCGCACACACGCCCACACAGACCAACCCCTACACATGCATTTATTCCTCACAAAACATGGTTTCCGTTTTGCAGCCTTCGTTACGTACATATGCCAAAAGCCCTTTACGCAGCAGCCGCGCGAATGTCCACTGAAGCCTCTGTACATCCTTTACTCGGTTTTCAACTTAAACTGAAAGGTCAGCGAACTCTGAATCCACTAGGAAGTGTAATGAGGGTATGTCAGATTTTTTTTTACATTTGACAGATTTAATGACGAGTTTAATGATGTTTTCTTTATAAATTTCTTACTTTTCGAGAATGATATTCATCTTTTTCGACGGACCCCTTGACGATACGACTGACGGTTGATCTTTGAATGTTGAAATTGCTCATTCCGGAAGTGTTCGGCAATTTCTTATCGAAATAACGCATTATAAACATTAAGATCATTAATAAATATCCTAAGTCAGTTGAAGGAACATAGAGTCATATTGACGTTTTCAACGAGTGATTTAAGCCAAAGTTGAACATCTTTTCCGATCATTAAATTTATCGCTAAAACAATTTACGTCCGAGATAACTCGATAATTACCACTCCTTAATACAATAACAGAAAAATTGCCTACGCAAAATTCTTTTTACTTTTCTCTAAGCAATAAGTAGATGAAGACAAAAAAACAACAGAAAACTTTGCCAAGAGCTATAGAAGATGTCTCTTCGTAATCGTCACCTGATATTTTTTTTGCCACCCTCAGTATCAAGGATAATTGTACAATCATCTCTTGCCAACTAAAGTAAATAACGAAAATGTAGTGAACAATGTTATCTATCCAATCACTCTAAGCGAAAAAAACATGAGCCGTCAAAAGTCCCTCAATATTTTATCCTACTACTGTCAAGACTTTTAAGGAACTTTCACGAATGAAATTTCATAACTGAAGTGACATGGAAAATGTCACTTCAGCAATAAAATCAAGTCTATTTTCTCAACAAGTTGTTTTCAAATCAAGGACTTTTCTGTATGTCAATAAAATTCCCCAAAATGATAAGCAACGGAAAGACTTTGAAGGCCATACGATTCACTTTTAAAAAGGTCTCATTGCCAAGATGAATCGTTAATTATTTCTTCCACACTGTAACCGATCAGTCAATGAATAAATCGCCTCTAGCTATTGAAATTCGTTACACACTGTCTCTATACTCATTGTCTATACCCTCGCACGTGTGACTGGTGTAGAGAAATCAAGGTTCCTCTTTGTTCTCGACATTTTCCTCTTACTAAAGCCCTCACAATTTTTCTACCCTTTTTTTTCTGCCTTTCTGTTTCGTTCCTGTCTCCAATGTGTAATGACGTTATCACCCCTGAATGATGAATGGTTCTGGTGGCTCTCTTGATCATCTGAAAAGAAGTTTCAACTTCTTGCATTGTTCTCAATCCTCAAAACCTTATACCCCCAAGTGGCAGAAGGAGGTACATATCGGACAATGGAGTCACGTCCGGTGACAAGAGAGGACCGTATGACTGGGTTGTGAATTGGTTGCCTCTACCCGTCTACGTTGTAGATGACAGCCATCATAATTCAACTTCTCTCATTCCATTCCCGCTGTCTCCATTCGCAAAATCCTCTTGTCTCGTTTTTTTATTCATTTGGTGGGGAGACTGTATTAGGTGGAGGTCTCCTGAGGAGTCTTCAGGCTGATGATACTCTCATACCTATCTCAGTCGGTTTATTATAGTTTTTGGGAGAGATGATGAATAGAAATTCGGGTGAAATATGCTTGGTTTATGCAAAAAGTAGCATTAGGCGAGATGATGAATGCAGATGAGGAGGTGGGTGAATTTATGGGGGCTGGGAAAGTGTGATCTTTCTTCGGTAGAGAATTGATAAATGTTGGAATAAATTTGTAAGTGTATCTGCAGAATCTGTTGTAAAGTGGTGAAAGACGATATGATTGTAATTTTATAGAGTGAATAGAATAAAATATTCGTTAAAGATTTTTTAAACTAAGAGGTATTGTAAAACATTTTATTGAAGAGTTTTGATTTTATGAGGATATAATATTTATGAGGAATGGTACTATGAGAAATGAGATTGGGAAAAAAACACAAAATCACTCTCTTTTGTTTTTAAAGCGAAAGTGCTTAAAAAAACTTTTCTTTTCAATTTATACTCCAAGTCGAAAGTTCACCGAATATTCCTGACAGTGAGTGATTTGTCAACAACCAAATAAATCATTGATGAAAATTCCCAAGCTTGCCGTTTGGAACTAAAAGACTAAGTATTAATTAACGAACTTTTTATCAACCGAAAGGTCAACCGAAGTAGTTTTTGATGGCCTCAGAAGTCTACACTAGTTCAGAACGTCCATGGAATTTTTATTCATCTTTAAAATTCAACAACGATCGTTGGTATATCAATGACAACTTAAATTTTCAAACACATTCTACGAGTTGAAGATGACATTGAATTGAACTTTAAGCAGATTGACAATTCAGTCCTATAGTTCATAAAATTTTCAAGTGTTCTAAATAATAATATTCATTCTGATGTGTACACTAAGCCGCTAAAGTTAGTGAACAAAATATATAGGGCGCAAGTGTTGTGTGTTCACGAACCTAAGTGACCAATCGTTTCTGCTGATTAGAATTCCACCGAATATTCCTATAATGAAGTGATTCCTTAATAACAGAATATATCGTTGAAAAAAATTCCAAGCTCACTGTTTGGAATGACAAGCGGGATCGGCTAACAACGAACTTTTTATGAACCGAAATGTCAAGCAATAGTATATGTCGTAGCGAGTGTAATAAAACATGAATAAAATTTTTCATCTCAAAGAAAAGTAACTTTTTCGACACAGCTTGATGAAAAAAGATTTCCGTCATGACGGGAGTCTACAATAGTGCAATCTAATTCCTACCGCAGTTTCCACTTGTTCCCGAAAAATCCCACGTAAATGAAATTGTTCATTGCAAAAAAAAAAACTCGGTCGATAAAGTCGGGTAGCGCCGAAGTTGCGGCAAAGACGTCGATTCGGCAACGCGTGCGTAGTTCAACTTTATTCGCTGTCTCTCTCTCGCCCGCCATTCAAACGGCTCCCGCTGCCCTCCGCCCCTCTCGCCTATTCACCTTTATCTTATTCTCTTCAAACTCAACTTCACAGTGAACTCATCAGGGAGGTATGCGGATTCCTGGGGCGAAGGTGGACGGTCTTCTGTTCTGTACTATATCTCATCGTCTCGTATCCTCATAGGATTGCCCGGTTTTAGGTATAGTAGGTGAGCGTGGTCGACCTGGTTACACGCTACAAGACACTAGTGTGTATGTATCTTTCTCGAGGGAATTGAGTGGGAATCGGCTATGGTGCCCTCCGCTTAATCCACGGAGGAACGACGTGGTGAAGGGAAAGAGGGAGGGTATAGGTCAGACAGAAGTCTAGACAAGATTCTTCAAAAGTTTGCAGACACTGGATGACAATAGGGGAAAACTAATCAGTTGAAAGAAATATTGGCGTGATTTTTGGAGCATATGGAAAAGGCTGAGGGCGTTTTTTAGAAAGCCATTTTAAGATCTAGAGAAACAGGTCCATTGTCTTTTTTTCTACCACTGGACTGTTTTTTTTTGTTGGACAGATGATCCCACTCGCCAAAAAACACTTTTTTCAGGAGATTCGAACAAAATTTGTCATCACGCTGTGTCGGAAAAGTAACTTTTCAGTCACTCTCCGCTTTGCGTCGACTGACTGAAAAGTGCTTTTTCGACACGTTGAGATGAAATAGTATATTATGCAACATCTGCGTAATGGTGTTTTTGGCTCGTGGGAGGTTGTAACACGAGCCGAAGGCGAGTGTTATAATCCCACCAGCCAAAAAACACCATTACGCACAAGTTCCA
>JAPYZN010002016.1:0-14107 GCA_030522865.1 Psyttalia lounsburyi
TTTTTAGATCGTCCGTAAAATCGGGTTATATCCGTAGTTTTTTTAATAAAAATAAAAAATGACAGTTATTTTGGTCACTTAATTAGGCCCGGGTGTATCTCCAACCGAACGTTATCTGGAGTATTTTTGTTTGGAATTTTTTATCTACAAATGCGTTTTTGGAAACTTATTTATCTGTAATAAATAGATCTCCAAGAGTGTAAAATAAAGAATGTTAAATAACTGGGAGGAACAATTGAGAACACGGACCACGTGAAGTGACAGATACTAAGCATTGAGATTTTTTATCCAAAATTTTGATTACAAAAAATGTGCTTCCAAATAGACTCCTTTGCAGATAACAAATTGAATACAAAAACAATTTAAATAACGTTCGACTGGAGGACTCCCCACCCTTACTTTGAAAAATAATTAATTAATTAAATTGTGTAGTTTTTGAGATAATGGGAACGACCATTTTGGAGGAATTGTATGTCAAAAACTACTTTCGATCAAAATCCTTCTCAAACAATTATGGGACAAAATGCAAAATGTTACAATTTCTGGTTGATTCAAATTGTTATAATTCATGTATTATGTATTAATTTTTTTTAAATAATTCCAGTATATTAAGTCTTTATCATTTTGCATAAACATAGCTAAACGATAAGTTTTAGCCTCTGAGTTGTGTATCACCAATTGTCTAAAATTACCGAATTTTTATTTCAGTGATCTCATCCAACAATACAGTAACAAAATCAAGGAGTGTGAAAGATTGCGATCTGACTTAGAATCATGCCAACGAGAATCTGAAAGGTTGAAACAACAACACTTGACAGTAACAGCCAAAACCGTCAAGTTAACTATGGAAAACCGGGAGCTCCAAGAAGCCAATAAAAAGCTTGAGAAACTCGTTACAGAGCGAGAAGCGCAAATGGCTGGAGATCAAGCACTTCTCCAACAACTCAACTGCAAAGTTGAGGACATTGAAGACCGACACTCCGAGCGGGTCATGGAAATTGAACTCGAGAAATCGGGGCTGCAAGCAAAAGTAAAAGATCTGGAGCAAGACATAAAGAGGATCAGTAGATCCCACGAGAATGAGATTAAAAAACTGGAGAGGAAAATCGATGGAACGTCTCCTAAAAAAGTAAACAGGAAACAGGTAAAAGCATGCCCATTTAAATCTAAGAAAATTGTCGGTCTCGGGATGATTGAGGACGATTATGTATCACCAGATGCCCCGAAATCTCCAGAAATCCGAGACGTTCACGAAGAAATTCTCGAGGATATCCCTGAGGACTCCTCAAAACTTCTACAAATAAATCCTCCTGAAGACGATAAAATCGCCCAAAATTCACTAGAAGTGATCGATAAAAATGACAAAACAAATGAAAAAGCAGTGGAAAATCAAGCTGATAAATCTGAAAAAATGACCAAAAAATCAGTGGAAATTGGAGTTGATGGAGACGATAAAATCCCCAAGAAAATTTTCCCCGAAATCGCACTTCCCGAAACTGATAAAATCCCCAAAAAATCAGTGAAAAAAATTGAAGTTTTCAAAAATGTAAAAACCTTAAAACAGTCAGTGAGGGAAATTGGAGTGAACGTTGACATATCAATTTCTCCTCCAAAGCCAGTGACAATCAACAAAAACACAATGACTGATGAGTTCTACAATATCAAAAATAATCCTTACCCCGTATTCTGCGAGAAATGTGAGCAGTTGTTGGAGGAATCGTTAGACGATGCTATCTGCAGAGCCACGAGACTTCCCCCCAATATTCCTGCTCTTCCACCCTCGCCAATTCGACCTATGAGGACAAGACAATCCCCAGAGAGGGAGGAAACTAGTCATCCTGTCATCCTAGATAGTCTCCAGAGAAGAGTTAAACTCCTGGAGAAGCGACTGAAACGCCAGCAGAAAACAAAAATTTCACAGCAGTCTTCTTGCTGCAACCACTCACACTCGATGGCTCACTGTAGCCACAATAATTCTCTCAATCAACAATCGCAATTTGACATGATGACAGAATTTTTCGGTAGAATGATGCAACTGCCTGGATTCCAGGGGTTAAAGAGTCGAAGGGAGAGTCTTAAGCGCCAGAGAAGGTCGGTCTCTGTGAGAATGAAGACAGCCCGAATGAATGAAGGGAAGACGAAGAAAATGGATTTGAGTTCTGATATCTGGGACGTCGCGTCCGAGGATGAACGGGGAAATCGCGAGGATAAGAGCGCTAGACATCAACCCCTCTCATTCAACAATTCGGCCAGAAATGATGAGTTCGATTATGATCGAGACTTGAAGGACGACGCCTTTCACTCTATGTCCTCAGATAGAATAGCAACGAGACGAAGAGAAACACTCAAGAAAATAATTGACGAATCCAAAGCCAGTTCTCCAGGTAGATCTACTGTTCCGACTGCCGAAGGTTATTTCGGAAGTGAACCTATCAAAGCACTTATGAGTTCTACGAGAATGTCTAATCCCAGAAAAAAACGGGAGAGTCCAGCGTCTTCGAAAAGAATCGCCAGAGAGGGAGACCAAACCAGGACTGAAGAATCGAGAGCTGTCCCTCGAGAACGATCTTTATCGCCAGAAGTCGAGGAATATTACGTTGCCTCGATGCCTCATAAACGCAAGCGTTTGGAGTCATCATCGAGTTCAGTGCCTGACGAGACTAGTTCCAAGAAGAGGAAACGGGGAGACGATCCCCCAAAATCAGTCAACGTCCGATCGAATTTGTTGAAAAACTTGAAACGCTTGAAGAAGGATAAAGCAGCAGTTAAAACAATCCCCAGTATTATCAATAAAATTGTAAAAAGTAGTGAGAATGTCACTCCTGCAGATGTCACAGGGAAGAAGAAACGAATTGCTCACGTTCCTAAACAATCAGAATTGCCTGGGTCTTTCCCAATTACTGAAGATGATCGGTTGAGGCATGAAGAAACCTTGACATCGATGACTGAAAGTTCCAGGGAGAAAAGGATTACCCGTTCATTGAGGAAGTCTACCGACGATAAAAATAAGAAAGGTTTAAATGAGTTTATTAGTACCGGGTCAAATACTCCAGATCCATTAACTTCATCGCCTCAGAAAGCAATAGCTCAATCCATCGAATCTATAGAAAAACCATCAAAGATCATCAATAAAGAGGCAGACCTGACGATAGAGGAGGCTCCAGCATCTCCACCACAAGCGTCTCCAGCGTCTCTAATTGTAGATCTCTCAGTAGGCCCATCGGAGGTGATAAAAATTCCTTCAACCTATGAAAGTGCAGCAGTATCTCATTGTTCTGATGGTGAATTCGAACCAGACCCCGCCAATTGTGTACGAGAATTACGAAACAGGCAGATTCACATGAGCCCAGTGAAGCAGAAATCCTCACTGTCCAAAGAACCCGAAAACCGCCCAGACTCTCCAGCCGGTGTGCCATTGCCTCCATCTTCTTCAGAGTCTTCAGTTCTTCAAGCACCCCGAAAAATCGAGGATTTATTGGATGACTGGCTGGCAGCATCGAGAAAACGTCGAGGACGACCGCCGAGGAGTCTCGAGGTAGCGAAGATCCTTCAGTCGAAGACAGAGAATCTGATAAAGCAGGAACTGAAGAGACTCGTGGAGACCGCGGACTGGAATGACGCCCTCCACAAAAGTGCCTCCGACAAAATCATCGATGCAAAAAGTCCGAGAACAGCTGCGAAGGCCATTGTTGACTTTCTGGATGAGAGATTTGACATTATCGAGCCTCTGGACATGACTTTTACTCCTCCAGCCCCACCCATGACGAAAAGTCTCCAGAGAATCGTGACACTTCTGAAAGATCTCGACCCAAAAATCCCGACATTGATGGATTTCGTGTTCCAGGGAATTGAGCATTTTCTTTTCAGACTGTCGGGCTCTCCTTCTTGGAATACAGTCGAAGAGCTCTCAAAATTATTCACTGTCTTGGCGCGGATCAAGAAGGATCGAGAGCGAGTGAGGATAATGTGCTGCGACGCTGTCTACAGTCTGCAGAAGAAGAGTGTGATCGTTCTACATGCGGTCTTGACTTGTTGGCCGGAGGTGTTGCCCATATTTGATGCAGAAAAGAATCAGCATTTGCCACTTAGCATTGTTCACATGATCAGAGCACAATCAATAGCCAATAATTCCAAGTGTGACCAGGTGAAGAAGCTTATCACAGCATTCTTTAAATACCCCCAGTGCGATTCCTCTGAAGTTCTTGGAGTCAAACTCCTGGAGGCTCTCGAGAGGAATTATGACAAGTCCGTGGAGATTGGGATTTTACTGCTGGCAAAGAGAGAGGGCGTTGACTGGGCTTACAAGCATATTATCCAGGGAGGACTCATGAAGATGATTGTAGAAGGCAAGTGCTCGGAGGTTTACCATTCGCTGAAGCTACTGGGTTTCCTCATGAGACCTTTTCCAGCCTTAGATACGGATGGGTCTCTCAAGAATATTATTGAACAACTAAAGGCCCTCGTCGAATCGGATGCGGCATCTCAGGAGCTCCAAGAAGGGGCCATTTCTGCATTAATTAGTTTGTCTCGTCAGAAATTCGATGATATTGCTGTTTCCGTTTTGAATTGGCAGCCCACTCGAGAACTACCAGAGTTGCTGCATGAACAGATGAATGCTTTCTTTGCTTCGCGTGGACCGCACTGGTCTCAAATTAAAATCAAAAGTCGCAAATATACTACCGGTTTGTGAGTTTCGGTTTGGAGGATAGGAAGAACATCCATCTTAGGTTGATCTCCACTCCTCCCTGGAACGCTGTTGAACAGCGCTCGAAATTGTTCACCTTCGTCTGGATGATGATGATCAGCATCTTCTTCTTTTCCTTCTCCTCTTTCAATTCATTTTGGTTATATTCTCAACTCTGAGAGCAAAAGAGACAGGCAAGTACCACCACTCCTGTGGTACCACTAACCCTATGGTAAAGTGATTTTTCTCTCTAATTCACAATTTCAGGAAATGATTTCGCTTAAAACCATCGGCTATCAATTGCTGATGGAACAAACTTAATTGCCAGAACTTCATTTTTGCAGAGTAAACAATAGGTTTTCGCTATTCGCAGAATTAATGTGCGGTCGGTAACTCGCTCCACCTCATTTCTTGGCCGTTCGGATACTGAGCCTATGACAATTATTTTTCGTCTGGGCGCTGTTCAAGAAGGATCAAGAATGAAAGAGGATAATATGCTGCGATGCTATCCAGGCTTGACCTGTTGGCCTGAGATGATGTCCGCATTTGATACAGAGAGTAATCAGCACTTACCAATTAGTATTGTTCGCATCATTAGATTCAACTCGATAACTGATCCAAGTGTGACCCGTCGAAAAGCTTATCAAACGACTCTTCAAATTCAAACAAAATAGAGACAATCTGAAGTTCTTGAGGCAAAATCCTGGAGGCTCTTGAAAAGAATTTTAACTTGGCTTGAGTGAGTTGTGAATTGATGAGTCAACTGAGAAAAGAGGGATTATTTGCGTGAAGTTAATTAAGAATTATTTATGATTAATCGATTTTTGTGTGGTATGAATCTGCGTTTAGAATCGACCAGGGGATGAACAAATAAATCCAATAGAATTTGGAATTTAATAGTCAGGGAGGGGATAATCGTATCTCCAGGGGTTTCTCCATTTTTGTAGATATGGTAACAATTTGTATTTTATGAATCAATAAAATAGAAGCTATGATCAAAAATTTGTATTGAATCAATTTTAGTCAGTTAGAATCTGTTGTTTAGTGCTGTGGAATAATTACAGGCAAATAAATTAAAAAATATAAACTTGAAAAAAATCTGTTTTAGTGTTTATTTCGCACATATTGTTATCTAGAGAAAACTTGAATTTCCGTTTTTTTTGTTAATTAACAAGTTCTAGTTATTAGGTGAGTATTGGAGAACGTTAATTTTTAAGCATCTCATTTTGAATCTCAAAAATTATCTTTGCTTATTCGTAAAAAAATCAATTTAAATGACGACGGATTAAATATTAGTTTGTTGATTGAGTTTGCGATAATTAAACATTGTCATCAGGTAAATGACTTCTCGGGAATTTTACTTATGTTTTATGAATACCGTTCAACGATTTCTGTCTTCACCGGTGAATGAAATAAGGCGCCTCGAAGATACGTAATTTTTAATTTTCCAATGATGAATTAATTGTTAATAATTCAATATTAATTATTTACCTGTTGATTGAATATCCTAAAATTACCGGAACGAGGAAATCAATAAATGAATAAAATTCGCAATTATATATTAACATCAGCTCAACATTCTTCTCTGCATTCTCTTCTTTTTTTAATGTATGCCATGAATTTGTATCTTTATAGCTCAATTAAAGAGAATGAATTATCGGTCGACTTCTCACCTTGAGCAGAACGGATAATCAAGTGTTATCCAATGATGAATCAATTTGAATAAATTAAATCAACTATTTATTTCTTGATCGAATAATATAGACAAATTCTCGAAGGGAATGAATGAAAGAAAGGATTAATGAAATCGAATACTTCCATCATGTGATGAATACTCCAGTAGTTTTCGAAGGTAATGAATCATTCAGAGCAACCCGTGTCCAATAAATCTCATGAATTAAAAATCAATTGTTCGTCTCTCGGAAATTTCGTGAATGAACAAGTCAATGAATGAATACCCTTTTTTAATATATATGTCAGAGACTAATATTCCCAAAGATTAAATGAAAATCCTTATC
Organism: Psyttalia lounsburyi; assembly: GCA_030522865.1. NCBI lineage: Eukaryota > Metazoa > Arthropoda > Insecta > Hymenoptera > Braconidae > Psyttalia > Psyttalia lounsburyi. Next base: position 6,703 of record JAPYZN010002016.1, read on the forward strand.
AATGAGCTCCTCACCCTGCCTAAAATGAACAATCGAAAGCTATCTAATAATGAATAAATCTCAATAATTTTGAGTCATGGTATGTAGAAAATAATATTAAAGCTTCTGAGCAATTTTCTCAACAAAATTACACATAAAATGAATGCATGAAATTTGCAATGGAAAATTTTCAAGTGATGGATATACTAATAACTTTCGGATATAAAGTAAATATACAAATATAATATAAATTATTCTGACTACGCTGAATGCATCTCAATACTTGACAATTAATTGTTCGTCTCTCCATTGAATTTTTAACAGAAATTCCAAATGCAAATGAGTCGTCGAATGAATCAGCGAAATCAGCGATAGAGTATTGTCTCGAATCCCCTAAAATTCTCCTCGAATGAATAAATAAATTCTGAAACTGATCATTAGCAGACTTTCTCTCTGCATTTTCTTTTTTTTATTGCTATTCTGAATATATGCCTGCGATTTGTCTTCATTGTTCAATGAGACAAAATCAATTATCAAATAATAAGAATTTAAACGTCAAAAATCCGAAGTGGGAATGTTTGAGAAATTGGAAAATTTCTCAAACAAAAAAAAATATATTTTGCACGATTTTAATATTTAGTCTGCCATTTTTTGTTCTTAAATAAATAACGGAACTTGTTCGGAAAAAGATCGATCCTATGAAATGTCAAAAGATCTCTAGATTTTGTCATATCTAATGAAAAAGAAAGATCAGATTTTAATTTTTCCTCATAAAAAGAAAAAAAATGCAATTCCGAGTGTAATCGAGTTTATGCACAATTTTTCATAATTTTCAACAATCTTGTGAATTGCTAAAAAAATGGATATTGCAATAATTTTTGAACATCACTAATGGAAAAATTGTTGGTGGTTTTACCTACGAGTAACCTTCGAAAATTCCATATGCAAACGACTCGCTGAATGAACGACGCAATGAAATTTGCAATCGAATATTGTCGCCAATCTTCTGAGCCTCATTCACCTCTGCATCTTTCTTCCGCGTTTGTCTGCAACATCCGATGAATATTCAAACCCCTGTTCATGCTCTATCGCTCAGACCATAATTATAGGATCTCTGGGTTCATCGAACCCGATATGAACTCGAGATCAACCAGAAACGAAAAGAAAAAAAGTGAATCAACGTTTTCTCTCCACCAATCTACGATTCCCAGGCATGTCATATATAAAATAAAAAGTGAATAAAAAAATCTCCTTCGCCCCCCCCCAAAAAAAAGAATTAAAAACATGTTCAACCATCAAAAAATCTCCGCTCCACTAGATTCATTTCAGTTTTTGCTATTTAAATAAATTTGGTAGACAAGATACAGGCGATTTTTGTTTTTCCATTTTTTGGATAGTAATAATTAATTAATAATTATATAATAATAATAATATTCTCAACATACTCGCAAGCCTTCCATACGCAGAGCATGCTAGATAATACAATGGTACTATTACATAGTTTTCGATGGTATAATAAACGTCTGTATCTCAAAATGTTCATATTTTCCATAAACTTTCATGAAAATTTCATTTGGTTCTTTATTACAAAAATAATGAATAATAAGCATTACCCAACGCGGTAATTTACCAACTATTATCCAGATGTTAAATTCCCTCGAAAATGCATCACCAATCGACATTACAATTTCACAATATTTTCCTGATATCATTACTACGAATATTACCACAAATTCGGAAGAAATAAAAATGAACATTTGTATTATTTCCCATCGCACATCCTCTACCTGCTATTTCGTACAATGTCATTAATTTGCATTTTACGCCTTTCATTAAATCATTTTTTTTTATTTTTATCAGTTCAATGACGTGTCTTTGGTACATTTTTCAACGGACAGCTTCTTCATTATTATTTCAACGTTTAACTCACACCGCAAATAAATTAACGGGGGGTTGGGTATGTCGGACGGGGTTCCCACCATCCGCCGGTCATGAGTGCCAACGCGATACAGCAAGAAGTCATTACAAGGGGTTTTTTTTATCACTAAAGATGAACTGTTACAAAAATGACAAATGGACAAGAATTTTTTCCAAAACAAATCACAAAAAAAATAACAATACCGATGGATTCCTTTGAAGAGTAGAGAATTTTGGAAGTCGCAGTCTCGTGGAGACTTTGAATTCTGACATTGAAACCTCCGGAAATCTCAAATACAATTCACCAAAAAAAATGAATCAAAAGTTTTTTTCCGACCGTCTAAATGGGCATTCAAAGAAACAATTTTGAATAGTCATTTGAGTCGATAATTCACGACAAAGTCAATACTCTATCGTTAGAGAGCTTCCACGGAGTCAAAACACTGCAGAAATGCTCATTAATTAATTTTAAATGTAAATTTTCGAACGTATAAATTTGGAATTAATGATATTTACTATTTGTAGAACGTAATGAATTTACTCTTCCCCGATTATAATGCACTTCTTGGTGAATTCGCGACGCTGTCTGATGTACTAAAATACCACAACTGTCTACAGTCTGTCTTATTCGTGTGTTAATTGTTGTTGTTTTTTTCGATTCTTCATTAATCTATATCTGCCTAATTGACCTCGCTATACACGATTTTCAATGGTGCATACACGACTCACGTGTAAAAATGTGTACAATTTTGTGACTCATATTATATATAATCGGGATGAAAAGCAGTTGTTTTTACAGTGATGTTACTATTTTTTTCATTTTGAAAAACTGAAAGGCCACCTCTGGTACTGGACTCTTACAAAAGCTTTTTTTCATCTTTCTCGTTATTATCATTCGTTGAATCGCATTCGCTCTACCATTTACATTAATTTTCTTGTTTAACGTCTCGATGAATTTCCACACGAAATTCATCTCTAGTAATTACCAATAGACATTAATTCAATTAATCGTAGAATATCGATAGGATAATAATTCGTAATAATATAGCAAGAATAAGAATAAATTAGGAACCAAGTACAATACGAAGTTAACTAGGAAATTAAATTATAATACGCTTAACTATGGACTATTTATAAATTTTCTTCATCCTTACTATACGACTTTGTTTCATAGTAATCTGTTGTTTATCATTAATTTAGAGTTTTTTTTCGAGGCCTTCTTGGAGAATCTCGTCGTACTATTTTGTTCAACCCATTAATTTCATTGTTATCATTTCTACCACTGGTAACGACTAGGCCTCACCGAAATTTAACAAAAAAATACTGCAGGGGTATGGGGAATAGCTTCGTATGAACGTTTTCCTCTATCTCTCCTCAATTCCGATGCTCTAGATTTCTCTGACGGAGAACAGTTGACTCAAGTTGAAACTTTCGAGTCCTTAATTCTCTCATGAATTGGAAAACTAGAATAAATACATTTTTTCCGAAATTTTCCTTTTGCCTATATCGCTTCTTCGTAATTACTGAAAAACGATTCCGTCAAAGATAGATTTTTAAAAATTCACTTATTCTAAGTTACCATTTCATTTGAGAATTAAGAATTTTCAGTGTTTCAAATGAGACTCTAAGTCTTGAAGTAAGATCTTCGTAAGTTTCAAATCAAGTAGAGACTTTGAAAACTCTCATCTTAAGACCTTCAAAAGTCTTAAGTAGAAATTTTCCCAAGCCTCAGATCGGGACCTCAAAACTCTCAAACTCATCGTTTAGACAGAGCCTTTTGAACCCCTCACTTCCAGCCTCTTGAAATCTCAAAAGAAAACATCATTTTTTCGGTCAAATGGATGGTGCATCGAGTATTCACGATTGTCGTGATAACAGAGCATTGGGGAGAGCTAGGTATTAAACTCCTATCTACAAATATACAAGTTACTTATGTATGTTTTTAGAAAAAGTCCTTCTCTTTCTGATTGTAAAAAAAAAATTAAAAAATTTTTTTAGTCTTTCCACAGTTGTTTGCGCACTAGACTCTGAAGGGGGGGGGGGCAATGATGATTGATGAAAGCTCGCTTCTTTCCCCGACACTTTGGAAGGCACTCTTGAGGCTCATTGAGCGTGAAACGACGAAAACTTGGTAGAGGAAGGAGCAAGTAGTCGGAGAAACGAGCGACGAAAAATATAGTCACGTGAATATTCCTCTCCCTCAATCATTACCCTTTATCACTAAGTATATATCTTTCTTTATTCTCATTTTGTTTCCCCCTCCATTAAAAAGAAAAACGCGAAAAAAATTTACCCCTTTTATTGTTCGATAAAGGTGTTTAAATTCTGTCGCTTGTATATAAATATATAGATTTGTTATTTCTTATTTATATATAAAAGCGAAGAATCCTGGTGAGAGTATTGGCTTTAGTCGAAATGTATATTTATTTTATATTTCTTGGTGACTATTGACTCGAGCGTTTTGGTTCGCTTATCGAGGCTAGTCTCGTCATTTCCACCTGGGAGTAGTCATTCCATACGGGCATTCGGGTTTGCTCTATCGAGGGACACATCGCCGTTGACTGAAACCAGAGATTAGGGGGATTAATTACATTTTAATTACGATGGGGTTTTAAATTAGCTGATTCTATGGGTGGATAATTGTCGTTATCAGTTTAATGGGTGGTTTAGATTTTAGCGGGAGATAGTTTTCATAGAATATTTTTTCGGGAAATTCTTGGCATTTTTGGAGTGATTGGGTAAGCAGTCCAATTATGGAATAGTTCTGACTATTGAGACTTTTATTTCTTCTACCAGAAATATGACATTGAAAGGTTCATGATTTTTGTTTCAATTTTTTCTTTATGGAGACAAAAATGGAGGTAAAGAATATCATGCAATGTTCATTTTTTAATAACATTTATTCATGAATTAAGAAAGGAATTTTTGCAGGTTACATTGAATACTCATGACAAAATTTGTGGAAGTATATTGAAAATTGCAGGGCGAGTTAGGATTTTACGAATGAAAAAAAAGAATGTTCAATATAAGTTCAATGGCTATCTGTCCATTTTTTCAATTGTAAAAACCGGAGTATTCCTAAAATCTTCAATATTTTCCAACACCATCTTTTCCAGTATTCCCTATGACCTTTCGCAAATTCAATCGTATGATTTTTTAAATTTCTGGGTTTTTTCTGTTAATTAACAAATGAATGTTATTTTAGAAAATAATAATTTCATCATGCCTTCGGTAAATTTTTTAAAAACGTTTTCTATTAAAAAGTTCTTGACAAGAGGGTGGTGAAATCCCCCTTAAAAATCATTAATTTTTGATAATAATTGATTAGCTATTCATTTATTAATGATCTCCATATTGGACTTGTATGTATAAAAAATCATTTCCTTGGATCTTGAAATGGACTACCCTATTGGACTGCACACTCTAATCAGTCGGGAATTTATGGGGATATTGAGGGGTGAATATATACCGAAGAATTTTGGTTCTTGGCCATGAACATCATCAGCGAGCGGCTGCGGTTACTGAACGGCCTCAGCTCTGGATCTCTACCTGGCCCATCCACTGTATCTACGCAGTTGTTACTGAAAGTAATATAATAATTGTTCATTAATTACTGTCATTATTAATGAGTAGTGAAGTGACAAACAGAATGCATAATGCAGAATGCAGAATGCTCCTCAAAATATTGTTTTCGATTAATTGCGCTAGAAATTCGTACAATATTTTCTGTGACCCATCACTGATTGCAAAAAATGTTGACTGACCTTTTCCGTACATTCTTCGGAAATTTTTATCACGTTCAATTATCCCTGAACTTTAAAGGAATTTTCCTCGGAAAATGAATAGAAAACTAGCAAATTTTGGTAAATAGATTTAGAGGCGTATTCAAAACGCAATTTATTAATTTAATAAACCAAATAAATTGAACAGTTAACGTCTTCATATTAGATAAAAATCTTTAAGTTTCCCAAATATTACATTTTCGGTAAAACCTGAAACTTTAATTTCCTTTGAACAATCCATTTCATTTGATTATACATTTAAACAATCCTCGATTGCATTGCACTACATAATTGTATCACGTAATAATATTCTTACTATATCATAATATTCTAAACCACTACAATAAAAACTAGAAATGCGGATTTTATTCGCAATCCTCAAGACAAATAAAACTAATATTCTCGGTATTGCTCTCACAAAACAATAAAACAGAGAAAAAACTGTTTCTTTTATTTATCAATTCTTCAAGTGGACTCATTCTGTTTTTTCCCTTCATTAGTCCTTTACATTTCTACCCCAATACTTTCGCAATATTTACCTCGATCGCAATTCTTTCTGTTTACGTTTACAGTGAATGTAAGCCGCTATACAAATAATAACGACGAGAAATACTGCTATAGTGGCACCTCCGGCGATGCTGGCGGTTTCCAGCATTACCCTTTGTCTGGAAGCTGCAGGAAAAAGAAGACAATACTCATTAAAAAATAATTCTCAAATAGAACTAATACCGCGCAACAAGCTCAACAAGAGTTGAGAGGATACTTACGCAAATAGGAACCATCCAAGTTCTTAAACTCACACCTCTGCCCTACAAACCCATTGGTGCAGCTGCAAATGCAAAAGAATAAATAATTAGACGAGTCGTACAGGCCACGCAACACCTCTTCCCGTACATTTACAATAAAAATTAAATATCCTATAAATGCAATTGCGTCGGCGAGGCGTTAATTACTCAATTGTTGAGTGACTTTTCAGTTTTGTCTGGGTTTCTCTCAGAATCAGTAGCGGAACTGGTGGAACACGGGACCCGACAATTACAATTATATTTTTTTATTTTTTCGTCTCCATATTTTGGGTATTAAGGTTAATTGAGGAATCGTAATTGATGCCATTCCCACGGCGGTTTGCACATTAACGTTTCGTTATAAATTAATTGCACGACGTGCTTCCTTGTTCGATTTGTGTTAAATGAGTGAATATCATGAAAGTCACTTTTTCGATCAAGAAAATGAAAAGAAAGAGTTGGTTAATCGATTAGAATTATACTGTGTCCATTCTAAACAGCAGTTCTCATTCTGTCACTGTCACTGTCACTAGGATAAATTACAAATATATTCTGAAATAAACCGACTGTAATAGTTGGGGGGGGGGGGGGGGGGGGAGGGGTGGAGGGGTGCATCAGTAGCAAAAGTAAGAACAAATTTTTTTTAAGCACCATTAAATTAAAACAGCTTTCACAATGACAGTGCAACTCGTAAGGAGTAAAATAAATGTATTAAATGTTACACATACTAAATAATATATTTCATAACAAATGCAAAAAAGTGGTTTTTGACAAGTGAGGGGGGGGTTAGATCACGAGTCGAGCGCTTGTGAGAAGTATTTTTGGCCCGTAAAATTATAGCATAATTAACGATATCGTCAATGGGGCTGAAAATAATGATTTTCAAATGATAAAATTTTTTTTTTACGCATACGACCTTCTAATTCCAACCAAAGGCAGGTT
>JAPYZN010002017.1:0-39738 GCA_030522865.1 Psyttalia lounsburyi
AAATTGGGGGTGGTTGGGGGGAGGGAGTTATCTTGATTTTGGCGGGAGCGTGGTTGGGGTGTCGATTGAAATTGGGTTTTTTGAAAATATTGTCTTATTTTGGAGATTGAGAGGGAGGACGATAATTTAATTAGGGGTGGAATTTTGGAATTTGGGCTTTAAGAATTTGGGATGATTTGTTGATGACAAGTGGGTTTATTGAATTAAAAAAAAACGAATTTTTATTTTGGAAGGGATGTTCTTTTAGGTGGTTTTAATTTCGATTGGAAACTTTTTCAGTTTTCTTTTTAAGAATTTAAGGATTTGACAGTTTTTTTGAATTTGGAAATTGGTTTCCGTTTTAAAGAATCCGTTTATTTTTTTTCTTTATATCGATTCTAAGAACTTTATATTCCTTCAGGTGACTCACATAAAATCGGAGCCAATCGACCCAGACGACGAGTCCTCCCCGGAGGATCTCATGGACACCATGGACAATCTGGAAGATATACCGGAGAACACTTCACCCCCTCGTTCCAAACGTCGTCGATCATCAAGCCATTCTTCAGGTTAGCAATAGCACCTCTTCATCTACCTCTTCCTTAACAATATTTTCATTAAAGTGTTCATTAACTCCAATTTTTAGTATTTATGGTTTTCTATAGAAAAACAAGCCGAAAAAAAATTCTCTATCAATTAAAATATCAGAATCTTAACAAAAATTGACTCCACAAATTCAATTGATTTGTCGAAATTTCTCTCTGCTGATAAATTTATCAATTCTTTCCCAGATCCTTAAAAAAGATATTGATAATCAGCAACAGGTGTCAATATTTCCCAATTTATAATTTCAGTAACCCCCATTTTTGGCAAATTGTCAAATAATAAATTTCTCATTTATCTGAACTATCTGGAAACAGAAGTAGATATTTCGTTACTCCAATTGAATGGAATTTTAATTTTTGTAGGATGTACATAAAATCTCCCAAAAACTCTCTCGCTACCAGTAAAATCGAGAAATCGAAATAATCCCGTCAAATCTCCCTCAAACTTCCAGAAGCCGACTCAACCGCTGGAACGGAGCTCCTCCTAAACCCAATGGCAGCAGCAGCGAAAGACCTGCTGGACCCCACATCAGTGGACTACCACACGACGCGCAAAAAATTAAAACGCGGTCCCCACACCCACTTCCGCGGTGTCAAAGTATTCAAACGTAAGTGTCCCCACTGCATGATCCACTTGCACTCAAAGCTCTCGTACAAGAATCACATGGAGCGCTACCACCGCTCCACGAGTGCTCAAAAATCGCGTAACGGTCCACTCTCCTTCCGCCTTCCCTCCGAAAAATCCTCCTCAATGGACGAGGACATAGAAATGGTGGAGGACGTTGAGGACGAGCTCCTGTCAATGGAGAAAAATGCGCCCCTCACTCAGGTCCAAGAGAACATAATAAGCCAACTAAAAACCTTCTCCTGCTACTCGTGTCAGCAGGTATTTAGCGATCGTCGTAGCACCCTGAACCACATTCGCCAGCACATGCCGGACTTGCGTCCCTACACGTGCATTGCATGCCTGACTGAATTCCCCGACCGTTCGATATACAAGCTCCACTGCGGGGCATCCTTCGAGTGCGCCATGAAAATCGCCCTTGTCGTACCAAAACACGGCACGGAGAAGTACTTCACGTGTAACATGTGCCTTAGACCAATGCCAAATCGTAAAGAACTGTTGTCCCACTTGTCAAAGCACTCCGACAAGCAGTACGAACCGCTGCCCGCAGCGGCCCCCGTCAAATCCCCAAAGATAAAACCGCGTTCAATAACGGCCCCAGGCCCCTACCGCCAGGGCGACCCCGCGCACAATCACACCTGCGACTACTGCGGCATGATCTACCGTTACAAGCCCAACATGCTCAAGCACGAAGACCTCTGCAAACGTCTGCCACCCGACGAGCGAACCTCCTACCGCTGCGCCCACTGTGGCATGACATTCTTAGTCTTCAAGAAATTCCAGTCCCACATTGCCCTTGAGCACAACAAAAAGGACTTCGTCTGCTACGAGTGCAACGCGAAATTCAAGCAGTCCAATGAGTACTTGATCCACCATCAACAGCACCGAAACAGTTCGTCTAGGGAGAGTGCGAAGAGTGTCTGGAAGAACTACAACTCAAGTCTGACCAAGGTCACCATGAAGTATGGCTGTGCTGTCTGTCCGGAGGAGTTCCTCACCAAAGAGGAACTTGTCCAGCACAGAACATCGCACGCCAAGTCTAAGAGCCAAGCGCAAAATCATGTGGAGGTTATTGATCCTGACATGGAGGACACCTTGAGCCAATCGGGCTCGGAGATGAATGCCTCGGGTTACGCCATGCCCTTGGAGAACAACTCCCACGGGAGGAGCACCGAGTGCACCACCTGCGGAAAGATCTTCGCCAACTATCCGAACCTGAGGAGGCACATAAGAACGGTACACATTGTGGCAGGTAGATTCAGTTGTCCAAAGTGCCCGAAGACGTTTACCAGTGAGGACCTGTGGAACCAGCACGCGGAGCGTGCGCATCCGAAGGAGGTGCCCGTGGAAGGGGGTAACTTTAAATGTCTGCAGTGCAAGAAGGTCTTCGACTCGCAGGAGATCTTGAACAGCCATCTCCAGGAGGCGCACGGAATGGCAGAGGATGATCATCTGGCCTGCGACATATGCGGCAAACGCTTCAGTAATGAGACCTCTCTGAAGATCCACCGTGGACATCATTTCCGACGTGACTCCAGACTCTCCATTCGATCGGTGCCCCATCCCCTGGATCAGGTGCAAGTGGAGATGGAGGAGGGCCCGATGGAGTTGAGCTTGACTCCGCGTCCGGCTAAAGCCAAGAAGTCCTTCCCAACGCCAACCTTCAAGCAGTCGCTCTCCCCGGGCCATTTGGCATGCGCCGTCTGCGATGACTCCTTCTCAGACGTCGCTGAACTCAGGAAACACCTGTGGGAGGTCCACTGCCAGAAGCACAAGTCGGAGAAGTCCTTTGTCGAGGATCTGCAGTGTGAATTGTGCACAAATGTCTTTCCAGATGAGAAGGCTCTAGATGAGCACATGAGGTGGCACAAGGAGAATCCAATTTTAGCTGAGGTGACGAGACCCGTGGACATCTCCTGCGACATTTGCGGCAAATTCTACAGCTCGACAAAGGCACTGTGGAAGCACAAAAAGTTGCATAAAACGACGCCCGTTACGGGAATGAAGCTGCAGTCGCTTAAGAAGACGACGCCTACGTCCTTCCCCTGTCCTGTATGCAAGAAGGTATTCAATAATGAGACTTCAATGAAGAAGCACAAGGCAGCTGCTCACTACGTGAGGAAATCGTTGAACTCGATAGCCAGGAAGTCTACGACACCGTCGCCCACGAAAGTTGATGAGGATGGCAAGCCTAAACGACCGAAGCTGGACTTTGATATTATTAGAAAGGCGTATCATCTTGGGGAGCCTTCTGGCAGCAGCTTTGGAACACCCACTGCAACGACCAAGAAGCCTGTCACCTGCGGCATCTGCAAGAAACTTCTGCCCAGCATGAGTTCGCTTTACAAGCATCGTCAGAATGTCCACAAGAGCAGCATTGGCAAGCCTTTGGAGGTGGACGAGGGCGAGGTCGACGGCGAGGGGGTGCCCTGCAGCGAGTGCTATAAGGTCTTCTCCAATGCTGCCAATATGAAGCAACACTACACGAAGGTCCACGGCAATGGTGACAAGCACTACTGCACGATGGACGACTGCGAGGAGGTCTTCGATACCTCGTTGGCCAAACAAGCGCACGAGAAGACCCACATGAACATCTTGTACAGCTGCAATCTCTGCTCGAGGCACATGTTCAATCGCTCCGCCATTGATGGCCATCTCACTAATGAGCATGGCGAGGAGGTCGAGGGGAAGAAGACTGAGCTCTTCTACAGGAAAACTGATTTGGGAAGCTATGAGGTCAAGGGGGCTGATGGCAGGGTCTGTCCCATTTGCAAGATCAAGTATCCGAATATTAAGGCTATGAAAATTCACTATGTCAAGATCCATGAGGGTGTCAGTTAGGCTAGGGTTGGTGACGTTAGGTTAGGGACGAGGGGAATGCATCCTGAGATTTTGAGGCTAGATGGGGAACTTTGTACAGTACATAACCTATAAGTAAATCATCATTTTGTATTATTCATTAGGAGCATTTTTGACGCGATACTGTGAGGATCGTTTGAGTTCTGAGGTCGAATTTGTATTTTTTTTTGGGGTTTTCTTTTTCGTTCTTCTAGGTTAGGATTCGATTATTATCATTTTGGAGATAGGTGAGGTTAGAGTTTGATCATCATGGCTTCCGATTTTTTTTTTGAGGGGCAGTTCCGCTTTAATCGATAGGACTAGTGTAAGATAATTTTTTGTGTAACGATGGAAATAATTGCATAATAAATGCGAGACATGTTTATTAAAGTTGGAGATTAATTACCTGTATCATTCTGAGGGTCTGCATAGTTGATGTTCTTCAGGTACTGGGTGAAGCGGATAATTGTCGATCAAGGGGAGAAAAAATGATACTTTTTGCCCTCATTATACGTATGTGTCGAGTAAAAAATGACCTAAAATTTTGGATTAGGAGTATTTTTTTTTGAATCTATGGAGACTAAATGGATTTTATCGTTTCGAATCTAGCTGGAATTGTATCTATCGATTCAGAAAAAAATCATCCATTTTGTCCTAGTAGAACGCGAGTTGCAGCCAAAAAAAAATATGTGAGTGACTTAGAGGAACACTAAACGATCAATGAAAGTGGAATTTTCTCGCAGACCTCTGGGCCATAATGGGTCGTTTTTTTCGTAATTCCTAGAGAATTTTTTCCGATCTGTCGACTGGGGTATTGACTCCCTGGCTATAAATCGTCAATCGAAAAAGCGAGTGTTTTAATTTTATTTGTAAGTAAAAAAAAAAAAAATCGAAAGTATTTTTTTTCCTTATTCCACTTTATAAATTAATAAAAAAAATTATTATCACTGATTGCTGGAGTTATTATTGAGTGATTGAGGCGGGTAATTCAATTAGACAATTAACGTGAAAACTAGATAAATTATTTCTTTTTTTCGTTGCGAATTTCTTTCTTTTCTTTATATGATATACACAAAAACATTTGTTTTAATATAAACTTAAAAATTTTCGTACAACAATATGAAAAATTATAGACTATTATACACATATATTTATAGATATATGTACGTCTTTTTGGTTTATTTATTCTCAATTTTTTTAAAATTATTTATATTTCTTGTTTCTCTTTATGGGAGGGAAACCCTTCAGTTTCTCACTAATTGGTTATTTTTGGAGATATAAAGAGGACCGATTAACGGTGCCAACGATTTACAATTGAATTCAATTAATTTAATAAATCATTAAGAATTAATTAACGTAATAGTCAATCTAGATATTTGCATCACATTGAATAAAATTATTTGAGAATTGCAAATATACGAAAGGAATATTTCTCTATTTGTTGAGAAATTAATTAACACTAATTACGGATAGATAAATCGAGAAAATTAACTCTAATGTTTTTTTTTCTCTCTCTCTTTCTCTCTCTGCACTGTAAGAATAATCTGCGTTTAATACTTTGGCGATTCAAGGTAGGTAAATTGTATTTTTATTAGAGTTTAAATTATTTTATTTAATTATTATTTTTTTTTGTTTATTTTTTTCAATGAATTAGTTTTTCATTTTTTAAGGTACGTAATACACTGATGACACATAGAATTAGGCCAATAGTTATCCCCTCGTCATTTTTTTTTCTTTTGATGATAACTTTTATTTTGTTCAATCCCATTGTCGACTTAATTTCTCTCATATCCTCAAGATCGATTTGTTTTTGCGTGAATGAAAAATCAATTATTTTAGAGAGGGGCGAGGCTCGACGAGAGCTCAAGTGACAACTAAAAAGTCCATTAGAAATTAATTTCAGATTTTTTTCTAATGCAATGAGCCAATAAGTGTCCGACAAATGATCTACAAAATTAGAATTAGGATTTCCTCCTGATTCGCCAGGCCAAAATGGATCGTCTTTTTTTTAATTTGATGGTACATTTTCCGATCTACGAAATGGGATCACCATCGACGCCCTCCCCACCGCCCAATTTCTTTTTTTTCCATTCATTAATCGATTCGTCGAGGTCTGACAATAAATAAATCGACACTCATAATTAAATTTCGAAGCCTCCTGTCCTCGACTTCCGGCTCAAGTCACGCCCACTCATTGATTAATGTCTGTACCACCATCCAAGAGCCTGAACATAATCCTCTTCGTATTTTTTTTTTTTTTTTTTTTTTTTTTTTTTTTTATATTTTTTTTTTTTTTTTTATTTTTTCGAGTGATCGTCCTCGCCACTAATTAACTTACATTATGATACTCATAATTATCCCGTCATGTCGGTGTTGATTTTTAATTGTTAACAATCATGTACAAAGTGTAGCAGCGCTCAGGATCTTTTTAATATCCCCATTTGTGATGTTTCTTTTAACTCATCTATTTTTTTTCTTTATTATGAACTATAGAAACACACTGGCTATCGAACGTTAGTACACACTCATTGGTATTTTTATCCATTTTTTTTTTTGTTTTTTAATACAAAGAGAGATTTTGTAAGTTGAAAAAGGACAAATACGACATATCGACATCGAATTCAACAGTAGTAGTTGTTTAAATAGTTTTTTTAATCATTTTTTCGACGGTTTATTATTATTTTTTTTTTATTAAAAATTGTCTGTCCCTGTGATGTTGATCTGATGGAAGTTTAACAATTTTTTTTTTAGAGTTTTATTGGCGAGGATGACTGTTTCGTTTTTATTTATCTTGTTTCATTGGTGTATTCCTGTGTTTTTAGCGGATAATGTTCATGTTTTGGTATCGTCTCGACGATTTAAATCGATAATCGATTATTTCGATCTTTCGTGATTGCAGAAGAACCCTTTGGAGGGGAGGAATTTACCCACAATTTTTTAAAAAATATCGCTTGGCTGTCCGCGTCTCGAGATATCGCAGAGTAAAACCTTCGATAAGTCGATAACAATCGAATTTCGATAAAAAATCGAGTTTTGGTTTTTTGATAAATTTATGTGGGTAAATATTCCCCGCCCAACAGATCCATTAACCCAAATATTAATTTTCCCTTTCAATCACGAGATGATAATTTTCGTCATTTGTGGAAATCACTCGTGTAAACAATTGTTCTGTCAACATCAATAGTTCATACGTTACGAGAATTACTTTGAATAGCATAAGCAGAGCTCTTTTTAATCATACAGATATGTTCAACACGAAAGAAGTAACACGGAGACGACTCCAGGACGAATGGAACTGGACTGGTGCAACGATTTTTCGGCACGAAATCGGTGAGGATGAAAGACTCTTCACGTTTTCTCCAATATTTCGAGAACTAGACGAGCTACATCGTAGGCGTTTATTTTATTAGAAAGCCGGAAAAATTTCCCATCCAAAACCCCCCTCACAAGCCCATTTTGCCCAAAATCTCCGGTAGATATCGCCACTCAAAGTTTGACCTTGAAAAGTGGATTTCAAGGCCAAATGTTCTTGTGTCCATACCGAGGGAAATAAGTAAGATAGACGGATGATCAAATAATGTTTTTGATTGGAAATTTTTCTAGCTTTTCAATGGAATGACTTTCAAATTCGTAGCTCCTCAAGTTCTTGAGATATCGAGGGAAACGTGAATATACCGGCCACTTCGTGACGCTAAATAGTGACACAAAATGGAGGGACGCATTTTGTTGAGAGGAAAAAACAGCCAACGTAATATTGTCTCCCTAACTCATAAACATGCGTATACAATGCGCAAAAATGTCTGTAGAAAATTACCTCTACATCTATTATTTTTGTTAATTAATATTATATTCAAATTTATTCATTCGTATTTTTTAGGTAGTAATATATATCGATTTTTTTTTCTCATTAAATTAGTAATGCAGTTTTTTTTAAATTAATCGTTAATTACTCTCGCTAATATTTCTCTACGTCAACTAGTGTGTACCCTTATACGCCTACGAGTGAGTATTTTTTGGTATTATCCCTTTTGTTTATTTTATGCATCTCTTGATACCTCAATTTTTTTTCTTTGAGTTTTTTTTTTGGTTTGTGATAACGCATATTCGCTGCAACTCTGGACGACCCATGCGATTAGCCGCTATTACCAGTGCCAACATTTTTTTAAATTGATAATTCAAGAAATAAAGTTAGTAATCAATTACCATTTTTTAATTTTTCGGGGGGTAAAATTGCTAAATAATGGATGACAGAGTTACACGGCTATTTATCATAATTATTATCAAAAATTCCCAGTTTTTAGGGATAGAAATAATTTATGCATAAATCACTGTTTATAACCAAAGATTTTTTTTCCGTAAAAAAATTTTTTTGAGATTAGGAGTCGACAATGACTCCCTCAGATAGGTTGAAAAATTTCCCATAATTTAAAAAAAAGATCATCCATTTTGCTTCCATAGAACGCGAGTTACGGAGGAAAACGTGAAAGCCATCTGGCAATCGATGATCCATAACGATCTATGGAATTATTGAGGATCTTTGGGGAATCTACCGGGGCAAAATGAATCGTCTTTCTTCCATTCGATAGGAAATTTTTCCGTCTATCCAATAGAATCATTCCGAATTCACTCTGTCCCAGTTCTTTAGAATCGATCAAGCGATCGATGACTGATCTATGGAAATTGATTAAGGATTTTCTCCACATCTACTGAACCAAAATGGATTGTTTTTTTTTTAATTTGTGGGTAAATTTTCCAATCTATCGAGTGCCACCGGTTTCATTCACACAGTGTCGGTGGTTTCTCAAGATGAACAATAAAGTACTTGCGGATTAATCTGGAAAACACTGAATTTTCGCATTACGTATTCAGGTGCCGGTTCCTTAAACTAGATACAACGAGAAATCATCAATTCCCTCGGAACTCCTCGCATATACAATATCTCTCGATCCTCATAGATTCACTCATCTATCGTTTATTTACTCATCTATCAACTATTCTGAAGAAAAACTATTCATTCAGTTATACATAAATAGATGTAAATACAAAGTTCATTTTTTTTTTAGAATATAAAATTGAATATACACGTTACGATATTTCATCTCGATACAAGAATTGTTCAATTCAAAATATAGCATTTGTATTTTTTTTTTCTTAATTTTAGTAGTTTGACTTAATATTAATTAATTAACTAATTAATGCAAGTCAATCGAATTTCTGGTGAAATGAGAAACATTATACTGAGGTCCATGGGGACCCCATTCCTTGGATCGGTAAATTTATCCTGAGGTTCAAAAAATACAACCCATTCTGCCCCGCATTTGTTGTTTTTTGCTTGTATCGCGAATAATTGTCGGGTAAAAGGAGTTGTTTTTTCAATTGGGTAAATTACCGATCTGTAACATAGAATGAACGAATTTGTCGCGTTTTTTTTTGTTTCAATTGCACGATCTCATCGACAATTGAAAAATCTAATGAAATCGTTATCTATCGGATATCACTGATGCCTCTCATCACCCCCTCTCCGATTGAAAATATGTCAACCGTCCTAACGTCACACATTCCGAAGATTTTTCGTATTTCTCCTCTCTCTTCCTCTTTGTAATGGAGAACTGAAGAATGAAATAAAAAAATATAATCATGCGTTCGTATTACGTCGAGTCGTATGATTCCACAGCACGAGCCCGCGCATTTTAATGCATCGTCTGCGATTAATCTAACAGACTAATGTACTAATGTCATGAGTCACGTCAAAAAATATGATCTAGAAAAATTCGAAGGGTCGGGAGAAGGGGTCATCGATGACTCCATCTGATAGGTCGGAAAATTTACCCACAAATTAAAAAAAAAACTATCCATTTTGTCCACATAGAACCGGAGTTAGAGTAAAAAATGTAAAAGTGTTGCAGTCGCCGGTGATCCATAATGATCTATGAAAACTTTGAGGATTTTTGCGGGATCTACTGGGGCAAAATAAGTCCTCTCTCTTGAATTAGACGGAAGACTTCTCTGTCTACTCAATGGAATCGTCTCCCGAGTATTTGACCTCAATCCTACGAAAATGATCTAGATATCGACAAATGATCTATAAAAATTGAATTAGGATTTTCTCAGGATCTAACCGCCCAAAATGGATCGTTTTTTTTCGTGGGCAAATCTCTCGACCTTTCCAATAATACAATTTCCACATTCTTCCGGTGAATAATTATTGAAATAAAAATAGTTTTACCTGGTGAAAAAATTTTTTTCAAGAACTGTTGGGATTCAAAATAATAGAGATGATCCTTCAGCAGCAGACACCATGTTCCATGTCATCAAGGGGGGAGAGAAAAAACAAAAAAGGTGAAGAAAATTGAGGTGAAGTGATCGATGAAATGCAATTCGACGCTTCAAGGCTTCGGAGTAATCAATAAATCCTCATCACGTACTCATAACCCAATATTACGTGTATAATACGATCCCCCGTGACACTCACACTCTCATCAAGTATCAATTATTTATCGATCTTAGTTATGTTTTAAATAGCAATTTTTTTTTTGTTTATTTTGTCAATTTTTTTTTTTCGTTTTTTAATTATAAAGAAGTAACAAAGAATAATAATATTTCATGATATCATCGTACTCTTTTTGCTCTCAATTGTCACTATATAAGTATAGGTAATCTTTATATATTTATATTGTGGCAAATATTTATGTATAATATTTATAATATTTATAGTAAAACGTTAGCTACGTCTTTTAATACGAGTTCTTCCACGTAAGTGGATTACCATCTGTGGAGACCGATCGACGTGCATTTTTATTGATTTTTCGGGGGGGAAGAAGTGGGGGTAGGAGGTAAAAAATGACGCCATTTTGTAGACCGTAAAAAATGAAACAAAATGGGGGCGAAAATATTCATTTTGCCCCCCTGGAACCGGAGTTACAATGAAAAATGTAAAATCGGTCGAAAAATCGACAAATGATCCACGAAAATTCATTTACGATTTTTTCCAAATGACTGGGGCAAAACGGATGCTTTTTTGGGTTAATTCCGTCAGAAATTTTGGCCGCTTCCCACTGGCGCCATTTTGACTCGGTTATCTCCGAGCTACTCCCGTTTTTCAATCTTCCATCTTCACGTGCACGCCGATTAATCTCAAAAAAACATGAGTAATGAAGGAAAAAACGACAACATTCAACTAGAATACTCTTAGACTACCAAAAATTCCAACAACTAATTGTTTTCCTCGAGGTGCAGACTCGCCCCTGAATCAATAATAAACACCTAATGAAAAATTCTCGCTAATTAAATCTCAGGGCGATCCCTCAGTTGCGTGACCTTGACACATTTACAAGACTATTTATAGGTTAGATTTTCTAGATAAAAATCACACACCTCGACGCGCCCTCTGGAGGACAAATTGTGCTCACTTTTCCATAAATTTGAGATTAGGTCGATGTTTCAAACATAGCTCTTGTTCTGGCTCAATATTATCAACCAAAAATCACCTGTGACCCAGTATATCTCGAGATAATCCAGATAATTCTCACATGTCACTGAAATAATTTAAAAACTCTCATATAAAAATACAAAAAATAATTTACAAATGACCAAAGATTCCGGTATTAATTATTTTATACAAAAATCGTGATGGAAACGTATCATGGGCGATTTAAAAAATTATCCAGATTATTTCAAGATAATAGTTCGCAGTTTATCGTTATTTCCACTCATAGTTATTCTAAAATTACCCAACAAATAACACGTGAAAAAAAAAAAGGTAAACAAAATCAACTGCAGTTATCAAATGACTGTATTATTAACAAAAATATAGTATTAATAATCATAACATCCTGAACACAATGAAATAATAAATTTTTAAAAAAAGGAGAACAAAAAAAAGACGTATTTTGATAGAATTCACTGTGTCCAGTTGTTCATAATCTTTCAATCAAGTATCATACAAAACAACAATAACAAACTATGAAAAAATTTCTTATCCTAATCAATAAGTTTCATTTCTTCTTAATCGATTAATTTTCTTTCTTCTCAATTAAAAATTGGCCCAAACTGAGCGGTGAATATATAATAATGTTTATATATATGTGTGTGTGTGTGTGTGTGTTTTACAAAATGAAAAATAAAATAGCAGTAACTAATATAATGTTCTTTATAGTACAAAAATACAAGGAAAAAAAAACAAAAAATTTTCTAGGTTACAATAAAAATTGATAGAATAAAACATTGATAAATTTACAGAAAAATTCTAATCGGGTTGCCCTTTTCTTTATCAATAATCGCTATACAAAATTGGTACAATAAATTCATCTAAACGGTTTTTTGTTATGTCGTTAGAAATTTGGATAAGAAAAGTGGGCGCAAGCTCCGGATTAATCTTTTCATAATTATTTTTTTTGTTTTTATTTCATGCACTCACTTTTTCAAACACTCGATATAAAGATAATAAAAGGGGGCGGGGGTTGGGTATTTTTTGTAGAAATAAAGGGGGTGGTAAAAAAAGGGGAGGGCTCGGAGCTCACGCTGTTTACTCGGTACAATCACATGAAACGTAGGGTTATAAGATACATGAGATACTGTCGTCATCTGAAATGGGATGATTTCATCGATTTTTTTTGGATTTTTCGGGGTAAGGGGAAGGATTGAAGGATCGGTACTTCCTCCACCAGAGAGATTGAAAAATTTCCAATGAAATGAAAAAAAAAATATCCGTTTAGCTCCCGTAGAAGCCGAGTTACAGTAAAAAGACGAAAATGATCTATAAAATCGATAAATGATCGATGGAAAATTGATTTGGGATTTTCTCCCGAACGGTTGGACCGAGACAGTCGATTTTTTTTTTTATTCTGCACGAAATTTTCCCACAATTCGAATGGGGTCACTTTCAACCCCATTCCTCTTCCCCAGTAATAAATCGAGGTTAGGTTCGTCGATAAGATCGCCTCCCATTCCAGATATCAACAAAAAAAATTAATAATTAAGAGCCTATGCACTCGTTCACCTTCTACGTGATAACCCGCACTCTCGAAGGTGCGCGCAACTACCGATGCGTGTCCTCATAATCGTCTATACATTATTTACTCAATTAATAGCGCAATGTGTATAATAACATCATCTTGTTTGTTTCACATACAGCAAGTAGTAGGTATTGAAAAATATATATAATAATTACAAATCTAATAATTCACATATTTCATGATCATTCAAAGTATTTTAACGAGTCACGTGACGTCACGTGACCGCCCCGTAATGTATATTTTGGTGAATTCTCTTTATTTGTGATTCTCTCGTTTCTTATTTTCGCTCTCTATTTTATCTCATGTACGCCATATTGTGGCGCCAAATGTCGGCCATTTTCTCACAATCCCTCTGCTCCGCCATTTTACTCTCAATTGTGGATCCCGTAGTGTCAGCGAGATGGCTCTTACTGTCGCAATAATTCGTATTTACATGCGAAAAAACGGATAAAATTTTTTGTCGTTTCGTGTTTTAATCGTTTTAATTTGACCCTGCCTGTCTCCCTCATCAAAAAAGAAAAAAAAAATTCTCGCTCTCGTCACTCGGGCTAAGTATAAGAATATATATCGTGTAATGTCTCGTTTCTAATCATTAGGTAAATTATCTGTAATTAAATTTTCCCTCAACTCACGATTTATTTTTGCTTCCTCGTCGATTTAATTTATCTAATTTTTCATCATTAATTATTTAATAGACAATACCGATCGTTTTTTTTTTTTGGATTTTCTGGGTTTTTCCACTAGGTTCTTACAAACACTTGATATTTTTAAAAAGACAGATTATCGATCCCCCCGCTGGGTACATGCGAGAAACGATTTTTTTTTGTAAATTTTTATTTATGTTTAATCATTAGATTTTTACTCGTGTCCCCTCGATTTTTGTTGCTTCTCATTTAACAAATACATTCAGTTAATGCGTTGGAAAACTATGCGTTTAAATTTTTGTTTTATACATGATAATACTATATTTCAATTTTTTTTTGTTTTTTCAATGTAGCACTCTCAGTTTGACTCTTCGGTTGAATTGAATTTTTGGATTTTGGGGTCGACGGTGACCCCAGTGAAATGAAAAAAGATCGTTTAATCTTATAGAACCCGAGTAACAGTAAAAAATAATTAAATGAGCTAGGAATCAATCGCTGATCTACGAAAAGGTGATCTAACATTTGTAGATCAATCATTCGGCCAAACAAGTGGTCATTTCGTTAATTTCAGATGAAATTCCTCGCTCTATTCGCCAGAAAAAATATCTATTCGTCAAAAGCGATAAAATGATCTAGACATCGATTAGAGATCTATAAAAACTTAATTTCAGATTTTCATACGGATTACTAGTCCGTAAAGGTTTTTGTCAATCTCATCTGAAATCTTCCGATTTATTGGATAAAAATCCGAAGAAAAAATCTATTTTGTCCCAGTGATTTAATCCTAAATTGATTTACGATTTTCTCCTGAATCACTGGAACCGAACGTATCATTTTCAAATTCACTTCAACCCAAGAGTAAACTTTAAATTCCTGATAACTTGTTTTTCTCTCCTCACCAAGAGCATACATCAAATTTGATTTCATAGCTTCCCCTCACTCAAGCCGACAATATTCGCTCGAGATCCATTTGATTCTCGTTTGTAATCAATAAATCGACCCGCATCAATGAAAAAATTGTAATCACGAAAACGTCATCATTTCACATTTAAACATTTGGATAATTCAATAATAATCGAGTGAAACATCTTCGACAAACGAAAATGTCTGGGAAAAATTCTTGCGTCTCCTGCACTCAATTTTCTCGATTTTATTTTCATTTTTTTTTAACAATAGCAGGTACTAGCATAGCTACCACAGTCGTACGTATCGTTTAATAGTTACAATTAAGTTTTTAATTAGGTATTAAACTAGGGTAATGCGGTGTCTCTCTGTCCCCATAATTTTATTTATGCCTTTATACGCGTGGTTTTTTTTGTTTAACGTTTTTGTTAATTATTCATCCCTGGCGCCAACAAAAAAAAAATCTGGCCAATTTTTTTTTGCGTTTCTCTTTGTCGTCCAGTCGTTAATTCTTCATGCGGAAATATTTTTCTCTTCTCGGGCCTCTCTCGCCCATTTTTTTTTTCTTTAATACTTTAGCACCTGGTGCCTGACCCTCTGGCACCTTTTTTATGTTTTTTCTTTTGCATTTTCATTGTCAGAGGTCTTTGGTGACAATGGAATTATGCAATCGCGGGTGGAACGCGACGTGAGGTGAGTTTTAAAGCATTTTGTACTTTTTTGGTAATTTTTTTTTTTGGGGATCTTGATTTTGGGGTTTCTGAGTTTGAGATTCTGGAGTCGGGAGGCACCCCAGGTCGTAGCCAGGGAAATTTGAGGCGCAAAACACGGAATGGCAATCCGTATTGCCCCCATAGATCTCGAGATATAGCCGGAAAGGCGTTTGATGTCAGTTGTTGCATTTTTTTTTCGGATTTTTGCGGGCGTTATTACGGCAAAATTGATGTATGACTAGTGTTCCGAGCCGAAAATTTTCCTGGCTGTGCGGTAAAATGTGTTTAGCCGCCAAAAAATCCCAAGATTAAAATTTTTCAAAGTGAAAAAATGACGATTTTTATTGAAAAATAAAATTTAATAAAAAAAAAAAACGAGAGAACTGACACCTCACGCCATGCCCACATGTACCCTACACATCTACATCAATTTATCATTTTTTCGTTTATAAAAATAAAATGTAAGATCGTACCAAAGGACGAGTCTTTGTTGCAACGGTATGAGAGCAACCCACATCACGTTTAAATCCCCAAAAGATGAGAAAAAAAAATCCAATGAAATATTTTTTTCTTAAAAACGCAACAGTTATCCCATACCGTTCCACAAATGAATAAACCCGTTGAAGTGAGTGCATTTTTCTGAATTATAATTACATAGGCTCTACAGATATATTATACTCTCCTCATTTTTTTTTCCTTTTCTATTCCAGTGAAAAAATAAATTATTACACATTTGTCGATCCATCTGTGTATTCTCCCTCTCCCAGGAAACAATTTTGTCATTCCAATTAATGAAATTTCATTATTTGGCCCAAAAGTGTTCATTTCAAAAAGATCATTTTCAATAAATTATAATTATTGAACCATTTTGGGACACCTGGCCACACGTGTCTCCATACCCAACGAGGAAAAGAAAATATTAAAACAATTTTTGGTAAAAAAAAATTTATCACTCGAGCAGTAAAACAGGATGAGTTTTTGAGAAATTTATTGGAATCCCGTGGAGATAATGTCACATCCATATTAACCTAATTCGTAGCGTTCAATGCGCTCTGCAGAAAAGGCTCTCATCAAAATATCATTATCTCCCACCAATTCCAAAATATTCCCCTCCAAAGACGTCGACCTCAATCGATATATCGAATGCAATCGAACGAAAAATGGACGATAACTTAATATCCACGTTCTTATCAACGAGACTCACTAATCGGCGCTGCCGTAAGCCCAGGGAATCCCAAAGTGAATCAACACAAGCTCCGATTGGCCATTGAAAATTCGGTGGGAAATTCAAACTGATTTTGCATGACAAGAGATTCCGCAGGCTTCAGACCCCATAATCCCGACAATTTCATCAAAACCTCATCCCGCAGTACCCCCCTCCCCCTCCCGCTGGCGAATCCCCCCGAGAACTAAAAAAAAACATAAAAAAAGATAACAATAATCAATGAATTTCAATGACTTAAACGACTGATGAGAGACGAGCTGGACAATTGGGGGCCAGGCTGCCAGTATATTAATTAGCAACGAGTAGATGTTGATACTGGCTGGCAGGATATGTAATCCCAAAGTTATTCAACCCATCAACGATATTATTCTTATCCTGCTGTGATGTGCCACTACCATTAGAAGTGGTCGAGCCAACAGGGCCAAGATTATTAGCCTGTGAGCTGCCAGATACACCACCATAGAACTGATGTCCAATAGTTGGATCAAGATAGGATGATGGGAATTTAGCGCCATAGAGGTCAGGCAGATAGCCAGCGTGGCTCGACGAGTCGAAGATATTGCGATGAGAGAATTGTGGATGATAAGGACCTGGGAAGAAGTAGGCGCTGGGATCTGTGTGCTGCTGGGGCTGTCCCTGCTGCTGTTGTTGAGGTGGTTGACCAACAATACCACCGGGTGACAATGAACGACTTGTCGGTGAGCTCTGGGAGACCGGCAGACCACCGGCCGATTGGTGAGGACCATGATGATGATGATGATGATGGATCTGCTGCTGCATCGCTCGTTGTTTTATGTAGTTGGAGAATTCCGTTGGGGACATTCTGAAAGATTGCCATTTTAGGATTTGGCCGATCTTCAGACATTGGAAGACGCATGATCATTTGATGTGTTATTTTATGACTTACCTGTTCGCCCGTTTGCTGCTTGTCTTAAGCTTGGTGCTACCGAATTTGGTCTGAGCAAAAGTTGCCGTGGTAAAGGTCAGCGGTGCTGTTGTCCTCGGTATAAA
Organism: Psyttalia lounsburyi; assembly: GCA_030522865.1. Taxonomy (NCBI): domain Eukaryota; kingdom Metazoa; phylum Arthropoda; class Insecta; order Hymenoptera; family Braconidae; genus Psyttalia; species Psyttalia lounsburyi. The sequence goes on from JAPYZN010002017.1 coordinate 17,558, forward strand.
TGCCGGCACAGGACTCGGTGATCCCTTGAAGGTGCTGGTGATTGGTGTTGGCGATGGTGCTGACGATGAGCCCGATGCATGGCCATTCTGTTGATTATTCGAGGAGCCATTGCTGGCACTGCTGCCCAATGAGGATGGAAATGGCGAGGTGGATTTTGGACTCAAGCTTAGACCGCTGAGAGACGTACCAACGGCCTCAATCGGTCTGAAGCACTGAGCCTCGGGATTGAAGGTCTTGGTTACCTCGCGATCAGCTGAACTCTCGTCGTGGAGGTCCGAGGATTCTGAGTAGAGAATCTTCACAGCACTTTTTTCACCAATCCTGTAACTCACCTCACCAGGATCAACCCAAACAGCCAATTCGGCGGGAAGATTCTCGAGAATGTCTTGGATTGGTACACCTGATTCTTTGGCGGCTCTCTCGAGCACTGGATCTATTGGATCACCTGTCTTCAGGCACCTGAAGGCCGAGCCTTTGAAGGGCTTCTCGGGGTACCAGTGACCCTTGAATTTGTCCTTCAGGGCCTTCTCCAATTCCTCACCGAATATGTTGACTCGGCGACGTGGGAGTTTGTTGTACAGATAGGATATCACGAAATTCAGGGCCACCTGAACCTCTATGTCCATCTTTGGCTTTGAGAAGTGAATCGTTGGGCTGGGCGATTATCTTGAGGGGATGAATACACGGCACCAGGGCCACTGTTGAGGGATTGCAGGGTGGTTTTGATAATCTGAAACAGCAAATTCAACGTTTTTGGTCAGTTCTTCGTCGTCAGCTTCATCTAGTTCAGTAAACCATATCTGGGGTAATTAGGTAGGCAGGTGGATGGGGTTTCATTTGCTGTATAGTTCGGAAAATTTACCATTGAGTGAGAAGAAAAATCATCAATTTCGAGTCTCTAATTTTATAATTCATTCAGAAATTAGTTTTCGCCGCTGAGAGTTATCTTCAACTTGACGTGATAGCTTTCTCAATCAAGCGCTCGGAATAGGTTTATTTGATTATGATTTCATCTGGAATATCCTTGCTGGTAATATGAAACCCTTGGGATTCGCCATCCCTCAAACAACCCCTAAAAATACCACCTTATCTCGGAAAATAGCTTCTGTCGAATTTCGTCAGCTACAAATTTCCCCCAGCCCCCCTCCCCTCCCCCCGTCCCACCCGAAAACTACTTTCAACTTATTTTTACGACTGTTCGGATAACTCCGGGTCACTGCTGCACAACGATCGATTGTTCAGTACCACCCCGCGGGGGTTGAAGGAGGGGGATGAAAAATGTGTGACCCCCTTTTTGCACGATTTGAGTTGGGTGCAGGTTACGAAGGCAAAATACGACTCGGATATGGCCCGCAAGAAGACTTACACACGTACACACGTACAATTGCACGGTGGGGGTGGTGGCGGCGTCGTGGCTGCTCACCGGGGGTTGTATATAGGGTAGAAAAGCCGACAGCTAGACCAGCCCAGGTATTGATCCCCTTGCGGCCGGTTGGCAAGTTTTCTAAAGTTAAAAATACACGGCCTTGCAACGTGTGTGAATCCTCACTGGGATAAAGCAGAGATTTACCCACCCCTGATTTTATTTATTTTTTTCTTTTTTTTATCAATTCACCCGTTCTAACACCCACTCACCCCATGGCCCAGCGTTCGTCAAGTGATGAGCTTTTTTTCGATCACGGAACGGTTATGCCAGAGTTAATACGAGTATAAATAATTTTTTGAGGCGACAAAAATTGGAAGATTATTATTTAAAAAAATTGGGGAGTTGGAAATGTGGTTTCTCCAGAAGCCAGAATTTTCCTTGTTTTTTCCAATTCAATGGGACGAAGGAAAAAATTGTTTTCCAAACGATAATTTGAAATTCGGGATTTTTGGGCTATTGAGATTTTTTTTTGCGTCAAATAATTAAATTAAAATTTGCAAAATTATGGATTTTCTCTCTTTAGGGACTGCTATCTACAATTGAGGAGAAAAAAATCCTATCGAAGTGAATTTTTTTGAGATGCGTTGGATAATTGAATTTCGGGCGGTTCTCCCACTTTCTGGTATTGATTTTAATAGGCGTTGTCGTTGGACCCTCTCCCTTCCTCCATGAGAATAAAATGAGGAAAAATGGGGGACAAGTACCAGCCCATTATCACGACTTGGCAAACAGTTTTACGACTGTTGCAATTTTGCCTACCCCTTTTTTTTTTATCACCTACCGAATGGGGGTTGAGAAATATGAAGTGCTCCCTCAGTGAGAGATCAAAGCTCCCCCAGCAAATCAATTTTCCCTTCTCTTTCGTAAAAAAAAATCTTATCACAAGAGGCGTCTCCCGATAACTAAAAAAAATCAGATTAAAATACATCAACGATGGCCTGCGATAGACTTCTGGTATTTTCCCTAGTCGTTGAGTGCGACCAGCGTCAGATCAATAACGACACGGCCCACGAACAGACACACGGTACTAAAACCGTTGCTCCAGATAACAAAACACCGAGAAGAATATATTGTGCCCTCTCGGCCGCGCACTCTATAGCCCTCCCCCTCGTATACTCAACGTTAAGCCTCGCATCTGAATGCCGTCACGGATCGTCGAAAAGTAGGTCAAACGATGCTGAATAAGAGGAGGAAAGTTGTTTGTATCGGAGTAATTTCAATTTCTGGGGTTGAAATTCCGACCTGAAAACCTCTTACACGTGAATATTCCACGAATTTCTCAGCGAATGGGGTTGAGAGTGAGACCAGTGGATTGCCCCACAAATTCTCCGTCCAACAAAAAAAAAATTATCCATTTTGCCCCCATAGAATCGAAGTTACAGGGTAAAACGTGAGATCTGAAGGCTGATAAATGATCTATAAGCACTGAATCACGATTTTTACAGGTTTTTACGGGGCAAAATGGGTTCACTATGGGTTCATCGGATGGAGAATTTTCCGACCTTTCGAGTGGAAAAAGAATTATCTCTCTGCCTCCACTAGATATCGAGAAACTCAGTAAAATGTGAAAGTGATTTTTTGCGTCGATGAAAGAGATCGAGCAATCGATAAGCGATCGACAAAAATTGATTTAGGATTTTCATGAGAACTACTGGATCAAAATGAGTGATTTTTTTTTTCAATTTCATGGAAATTTTTTCCTCTTTCCGTGTACCGTATTTTTATCAGTACACTTGCAGCAGTTGAAAAGACAGATGTAGAAATGTAAGACTGAATATTTTTCATTTGAGATGAAGAATGGCTCCTTCTCCAAGGGGTTAGTTTCCTCTTAATTTTTAAACGAAACAAACTGAACAATTCCATTTTAACATGGCGGAAATAGCTCTAGAGCCCAACGGATGACGAACGACTCTCGTATTTCCCCGGATAATGGCTTTCGTACGTTCTCTCCACTACCACGCCCCGGCGTCTCCAACCCCTTCACCAAATGCTTTCGCGTCTCTTTTTTTTAACCTCTTTCTCGCCTTATACCAACCCACCCCCCGCGTATTTCTCTCTGTGTGCACTCGATACTCTCCTCCATTCCACTCACGTACTCTCGGTGACTTCCGTGGGCGTCTACACCCCCACACTTTTATTTCTTTAGTTTATAAAACAAGAGGTGAATTTAAGAGAAAATTGATTGAATTTATGTCTCCTGGGTCGAGGGTGAATTTATTTAATTATTAAGGTAGAGTAATCCGAGAATTAGGGGTCCACAATAACCCCAGCCAACAGAGCGGAGAATTTACCCACAAATTGAAAAAAAAAAGACTCGTTTTGGACAATTAGGTTCAGAGATATTCGCAAGTCAAGTTTTATAGATCATTTATCGATCACTAGATCAATTTTATATGGCAGTGGTGGAGTGGATTGGAGATAATGCCTTCCAGTAGTGTAAGAAATTGTCCATCGAAGTGAAGAAAAACCACACTTTTTGCCCTAGCAGATCCGCTAAAAATCCCAAATATTCCCATAGATCTCTGTAGATCATCAGCTGTTAAACCGCGTTTACATTTTTCGCTGTAACTCATGCTCTGCTAGTCCTAAACAGGTCGTCTTTTTTTTAATTTGTAGGTAAATTTTCTGCTCTATACATTGGGGTTGTTATTGACCCCATAAGAATCTCGCATCTCAATGATTATATTAAAAATTAAAAATTCGTGTTTCAGAGAGAATACTCCAATGCTCGAGAGCAATTAAATTTTTACGTCACAGAATGTCATGCACCATTGCTCGCGTTGACTTGGCAGCGGAGTTAACGCATCCAACTCCCTTATTTTTAATCTCTAGTTTTTCTTTTTTCGTGTCTCACTTGAGCATAAAATTAGGCCTCGAGGCGTTAAAGAACCAGCCGGGGATCTAGACGATGAATAAGAATAGATTATTCGGCTCCGACTGACATCCGTAACACCTGCCATTACGTAAATACCAGAGAGAGAGAGAGAGATAGAGAGAAGTGACAATGCATTTCCCAACACTGATGAGGATATTTTTTTAATGTCAATTTTAATTTTTGGAAATCAGTTTGAGGAAAATTTCAGTCACATTTGAGCGCATGAGAATCATACGACGCCCCATTTTATCGATCTGTCTGCCTTCCCCTCTTTCATCGTTTTATCGTTTTTTCACGCCACGAGACTCTCATTCCTACCTATGTCACGCCCACATACACTTACAGTGACTCGTCGACTTGAAATTTTCATAATTTTTTTATCGTATATGAAAAATTGGCCATTTTTAATTCCCCAAAAGGGGGGAGAGTTAGAAATTCCAGAATGACCCCACTCAGCAGATCCCAAAATGTACCCACAAATGAAACAAAAGACAACTCGATTCCAATAAGTACATCCGGAGAAAATCGCAAGTCAATTTTTATAGATCATTATTGATTGCTAGATCATTTTTCTCCAAATGAGTTGGAGACGATCTCTTCGGGTGGCCAACAGACTGAGCCATCGAAGTAAAGAAAGACGACGGATTTCGCCCCAGTAGATCCCCCAAAAATCCTAAATATTTCCATAGATCATTACAGATCATTCACCAAAAATCGATTTTCCAATTTTCGCTGTAGCTCTTGAGCTAGAAGAGCTAGAGGGGTCGTCTTTTTTTTAATTTATGAGGAAATTTTCCGCTCTATCCACTGGGGTCATTGTCGTTCCCGAAATAATTTTGGATTTTTTTCCAGTGGGGAAAACAAGGGGAAAAGTTGTTCTTCCCGTTTTCTAATTTTGGAAATTCACCTCGAACTCCTGATTCAACATCTCCGCCATTGTGGCACAACGGCACAATGCAGCATCCGCCCGGAGAGGACACATTGAGGTGCATAGTACAAATAGAAAAGGCCATTGTGTCCACTTACATCGTAATTCAATAAAGTTTCCTCGGTAATTCATCAACTCACGGAATTTCCCCGTGCCTACAGCGGATATCAAAACAATTTGTAACGAGCTACCGAAGTATGCGGATTTCATCGGCCACCTTGTTTACATTCCAAGGGGGCCTCTAGTGTTACAGAAACACTAAATGCCTTCGGTGTTGTTTTTAAATAGCATTCAGTCAGACAGTGACGAATATCTAAAAATAAAAAAAATGGAAAAAGAAGTAATTTTTTGAAATTTCATATTCGCTTTACTTTTATCTGAGAGTGAATTCCTTCTATCTTTCCTGGAAACAAAATTATCAATTTTTTTTTTAAAGGAATGCGGAGGAATTTTTTGACATTTTGAAGAATATTTTCTTCTCTAATTTCTAGTATATTTAACATCATCGCCGATGTCAACATCACGACAAAGTTGACATCGCGATAACGTCGCTATCAATGATAACCTGCTACGAGACTTGAGCGAGCGCACGGAGCGCCACAGATAACGCGATGCTTCGTTTTTTTTTTTTTTTATTCCCGTGACTGTCTGATGAATAATTTACACGGAAAGTTTCATGAATAATTGGCATTTTTACGATTGGCGATATATTTTTAAGATTCAGTGATAAAATGACGATTTTTTTGCGTCGGAGAGAAGTATAAATAGTTTGAAGGCTTTTCTGGTATATTTCCACGCCTCGTTAATTACCAAATTGTCATTACCGATGAGAATTAGGGGATTGATGAGTGTCCCAACCGATAGGTGGGAACATTCTCCACAAGTGGAAAAAAAATTTATCTATTTTGCTTCGGTTGAACCGGAGTTACGACCAAAAATGTGACATCCTCTAGAAATACGGAAATGATCTATAAGCATTCGATTGGGATTTTTTCGGGGATTTACTGGAGCGAAATTATCTTTTTTTTTTTAATGTCACTGGGAATTTCCCCGATCTATCGAATGTGACCATGATCGACTTCCTACCCCCACCACCTCCCGAGATATCTGAATTTTTACGATTGAAGTGCAGCGCAATAGGCCGGGGTGATCTAAAAATCGACAAGTGATCTATGGATCTGATTGAGGGTTATTGTAGGCTCTATTGAGGTGAAAGATTTATTTTTCCAACACCTCCACGGAAAGCTCTCGATTTTAAAATATAGAAAATTAAAAATTTTGTAGAAATCGATCAATGATCTATGAAAATTGATTTAGGATTTCTGAAGGTTCTACTGGCTCAAAATGGATAATTTTTTTTTCAACTTCACGGAAAATTTTCCGCTCGTTGGAATGCACTGATTATCAACATTCTCCCCCCCACCCCGTCATAAAATATTGAAGGTCTCGATTGATTGGAAGGGTTTCTTCAAGAAAAAAATCACAAAAAGAGCTCAACCGGACTTCCTACAATCATATCGACAGTCGTTTCCGCATCTGCAAGTCATGATCAAATATCCAACTGATGTATAATTGAACTTGACAATGTGAGAAATAAAAGAGCGCAAATAAAAGGGGGCGAAGTAGGTGAATGAGGATAATTAGGTGTCAAAGAAAAAACGGAAATGGACATTTGCGTCAGTTGAAATGGCCGAATGAAGGAAAAAAAAACATATGAGACTATCAATCGAAACCACCTCTACATACGTAACCAGACTGTTCAAACAGACGGCTCGTCAATGACGCAGCTGAAATTTATCGAGCATTTTTCTTCGTTCTCGAGGTATTGAAATGTCTATAAATGGGGATCTCCATCTTTTGAGAGCATGAAAGTGTCAAAATATTGTGTTTTTTTTTATCGAGCTTCAAATGAAGAGAAATTTTTCAGACATTATTTTTTTTAACAAATATTTGGCGACAGATTGGATCCGTACTTCGTACGGATTAGCGTTTTTTAACAAAAACTAAAAAAAAACATTGGAATCCTTAGAAACGTGAAATAATGTCGTTAAAAAATAGGAAGAAAATATTTTGAGTCACATTAGTTATTTTTGAAGCGTCTCAATATCCAATAATAGCCGCCCGATTTTTTTTAATAGATATATTTTTTCGATGCTAATACTCGTAAATAAGTGTTTCGATATTTCATGGTCAGGTTTAATTATAAGTAATAGCGTTGAGGAATTTATCTATCCACTCCGTTTCGCCCAGTTCGACTGTGCTCAACCATTACGCAATGGCAGAATCGGGCCATCACTCGTGACGACCTGCCAACTCTGTTATTGGCAGGGGGAAACAATGCTGTGAGTTGTCGTTGTCGTAATTATTTTGTTTTTCAAGGAGAACAGGACAAAAATTCGTATCAATTGCACCTGAAATAGAACCCATTGAAATTCGGGCGAGCGGGAGGGGGGGAGTTATTCGATTCGATTGATTAGGAAATAAAAAATTACCCACCGGTAGAAAAAAAAATCTCCCGTTCTCGCCCGGCAGAAGTAATTAGCATTTTATGAATAGTTTCAGGGGCCCCATTTGGCGAATCAAAAAATTGCACTGCGAATTAAAAATTTGGTTTGCCTCAGGGAGACAGAAATTGAAGGAAAAAGAGTGTTTTTTATTAAACAGGGCGGCTTCTATTAGATTTGAGTTCAAATTTGTCGACCGAACAGATGGAACGGTAAGTGCAGCGATCGGTCGAGAACTGCAAGAGATATTAATGCTTACATTTCTTTGAAAAAATATTTATTTAAAGCGGAGGAGTTATTCGATTCGATTGATCGAGAAATAAAAAATTATCCACCGGTGGAAAAAAAAACCTCCCGTTCTCGCCCAGTAAAAGTAATTAGGATTTTATGAGTAGCTCGAGGGGCCCCATTTGGCGAATCAAAAAACTGATCTGCGAATTAAAAATTTGGTTTGCCTCAGGGGGACAAAAAAATTTAAGGAAAAAGTGTTTTTTTTTTTTATTAAAAAGGTGGACTTTCATTGAATTCGAGTTCAAATTTGTCAACTGGAGAACTGCAAGAGATGTCAATCCTTACATTTCTGAATAAAAATGTTTCAATTGTTATAAAAATATGATAATTTGAACCTTGTAAGACACTTTATTCTCCAGATCACAGAAATTAACTCACAATTTGAAAAAAAACGATCTTCCGATGTTGCCCCAGTAGACTTAGAATTCCGAGGAAAGATCTTCGGCTGTAACTCGCGAAAAACATAAATGGGGCAAAAGGGGTTGCCCTGATTTTCATTGTTGTTAAAATTTTTTAACCCGTCAGATGAAAGATAAAAGGAATGTGCAGCAATTGATCGAGAATTGTAGGAGATATCGTTGTTTACATTTTATCCAGAAAAGTAAACAAAAATTGCTCTGAAAATGTGATAATTCGAGGCTCGTGACGTCGAGGCCATCGACATGCCCGTGAATATTCTGTACGTCGTAAACACGAGAATGAAAAACTTCAAGGTCAACTGAGCGTGACTTCAGTATACACACGTGTTTGTCATGATTGGTTGCAAAAAGAGTGTGAGGAGGGGGAGGAGGGGTAGGAGAAAAAAATTAATGCGAAATTTGGGTGAAAATGGGGAATTTTTTTTCATTATTCTGGGATTTTCAGTCTCGAAACTGACAGAAATGCGGGTCTACGTGAGGCGAAATCGGATAATTAGTGATGGTAATTAAACGTTGAGCACCGCGATTTAGTAGAATTCCGGCGTAATCAATTTTTAATTACCAAAATGACGTCATAACTCGATAAATAAAAAAAATTTTCATTCGTTTTTTGGTGGGTTTTTTTTTTTTCATTCATAAATTCTCGCGACACGCATACTCTGGATACTGTGGTCACGTAATCATCCCGTAATTCCCCTGTTTATGTACTACATGAAGTTGAAGATTTCACTGATTATCTCATATTTGCTCAATCACTGATAAACGAGTGAAAAAAAATTAAAATTTTTTTAATTCCAAAAAAACTTTTATTCTTATCAATTAATAAAAAAATCTACATTTTCTCTTACTAACCACAAACAATTTTTCAAGGGGGACATAATATTTTGTCGATTATTTTCTCACTCAGCGGGGCAAAACGGGATATCTTTTGTTTTTAATTGGAAAGTAAACGGCTTTGTCGAATGAGATCATTTTCTATCCCTCGTCCCTCATATCAACGTACGCTCGTTATCGAATAAAAGATCGGAATTATAAAAATTTGAATTTCCCGGGAATTTATTATCGCTAACGCGTCATTGGTGGATTCCCACTAATCAATTAGCACTTGAGAAATTCTGGGAATTGTATTTTTCCACGATTAAATGACAAAAAATTGAAAGCTAATAAGATCAGACCAGAATGAAAAAATAAAAAATAAGAGGAAAAAAATGAAATTTGAATTTCCCGCGGATTTATACCAGAAATCCCATTGGTGAAATTTGAAAAGTCACGTTGCACTCGGGAAACAATAGTTCTGCGACTGCGAGATAATAAAAAAAAATCCCCGAACCGGAGAAAAAAAAATCTATAGGGGAAATATTAAAAAATTCTAGGGATTTTGTTTGCTAGGGATAAATCATACTCACGTGGTAATTAGGGAGTTTCAAAAGCCTCGAGTTACCGCGTGCCAACGAGCGGAAAAAAGAATATTTATCCTTGAATAATAAAAAATGTCATAACATCACTTTAAAAATAAATATGCAATTTCCTCTTGCTTCACTTATTGTTAAGTTTTTTTTGTTTTTATTTTCTTTTTTTCAATACGATAAAAAGTGCTTCCGGGTTGGTATGACCCTCGACAGATGCCACAAACTGGAAACACACCTCAACAATTCAACAAAATCATCGTATTAATCCAACTACAGATTGTCCACTGAGTATCACTTTGCCAGTAATTTCAAATCCCCAGTAGATAACCGCTAATTATTTATCATTATAAAAGTAAAAAAAATGAACAACAAAAATATCGGGAGATGATGTGCGACGTATGGTGTGATATTTCAAGTCGAAATAATTATTAATTGTTTGTTATGTTGTATCCGAGGAGAATTGAATTTTAATTTCAAATTTTGGGGTTATCAATTTAAAGATCTAATTTGATAGTTTGAATTAATTTTTAATTTTTTAATGTTATTTTTTTTTTTTTTCTATCGGTGTCACGATCTTTGAAAAATCGCCTCCCGTCACTCCCGAGTGCCGATGCGAGACTGAAACCGCTGGGGAACATGTGGGTGACTTACATAGCGATAGGTAGAAGTGGGAGAGAATTCTGATGCGTTTGAACGGGGCGACTCGGGTGGGGAGGGATATTGTGCGCTTCTGGAGGGGGAGGATTTCCACTCCTACGGGGATCGAGTGGGGATAGAGGGGTGGACCAGTGTGGGAGGGGGGGGGGGGGGGGGGGGGGGGGGGGGGGGGGTCGCCGGGGGGCCGAAAGAAGAAAAACGATGTCTAATTTTTAATATTAATTATAAATTTAGCAATTTTTTTTTTGGAAATTGCGATTGTCGAACACTGGCGGTACCGCTGGATTTGATGGTTTGCGAAATTTGAGTTAATTATTTTTTAAATCGACTTTTATTTTGACTCTGAACAGGAGAAATTGAGGAAGAGACTTGGGGAGTGATGAAGGATATGGATGGATTGATTTGGGATTTTCTTGGGATCTAGGAGGGCAAAATAGATGATTTTTGGTGGGATTTGATGGGAATTTCCTAGAGCTTCGAATGAGACCAACTGCAAGCTTCTAGATCCAGCCAATCTCGAAATATTGTTTTTTTTCTCAATTGACTCGTGAGGCAAAGGGACGAGCGATCTACAAATCGATGAATGAATCGGCAAAAATTGATCCAGGATTTTTTCGGGATCTACTGGAGCCAAACATGAGAAATCCTCTTCCTGTTTTAACAGTTGAATGTTGCATATTACTTCTCGAACAAAATAAAAATGTATATTTTTCAAAACGAATTAACATTATTTTTTTGTTCACTCTGAGTTTTAATCTGACTTCCGGTTGTCTTCCTCCATCGAGCAGTGTTGCCCGTATCAAAACGCGCTACACGGAAAGAAGGTAGGAGCCGATGGAGGAAGCGAGTGCATTGACATCAAAATTCTGTCCACCTTTCAGAAATGATTGAAAACAAAAAATAACATCGAAAAAACTGAATCACTGTTTTTCATTTTCCTCAATGTCACCAATGAACAAAGGATTCGCGTCTCGCCATTGATGTGAACAAATTGTCCAGGAAGTTGGGGTAGTGTCGACAGTTGACAATGGCCATTGGCACAGTTTTTGTTGGACATTTTAGCCGAAAATATTGTGAAATCAAAATAGTCATCCGGGGATTTCCGAAAAGTACAAAAATTTTACCCCTCACTTTTTTGAAAATATCTCCGTCCCAGGCCGGATTGACGCAATAAAATTAGGACCGTTGGAAAGTGCGTAAAATATCTCACCAAATGAAAAAAAAAATACCCATTTTGCCCCGGTAGAACCGTAGATATTGCAGAAAATGCATTCAATACCCGGAAATTGACCTCTCAAAAATACCGGAAATTGCCCCTGGCTTTTCTCAGCAAATACGGGGGCAAAATGGGTCGTCTTTTTTTCAATTAGTGGGTAAATTTACTGAGTTTCCGAATGAAATCGGTTTTATGTGAATCGCTCGAGCGGTTCACGTGATAGTGGGCTTTTTTGTTTGCAAGAATGAGGTCAATTTGTCTGAACCGATTTTCTCGAGGTTGACAACTGAATGACCCACGGAAATTCGGATTTCGCCGGTGAAAACGAGTCAATCTAGCAACTGGAATAGTGGAGGGACCTTGACAGCGTGCACAGACCAGCACGCGCTGCTTGTTACGGCCCTGAGTTAACTGCAAACAGGAACAAGACGATTATCCGGCAAATGAATGAAATCGAGTGAGTATACGCACTGGCCACGGGGTAATTTTTTTTTTCGTGCTTCCTTCATTCGTTAATAAAGTGAATAATTCAAATTGTTTGGGATGGGAGAGACACATGAATCAAGAAAAACCTTGAGGTTTTTCATGAATGAGAAAAACTGTTTTTAACAGTGATCGAGTACATCAGGAAATGCAAATCAAGGTCCTATTTTTTTGTGAGATTATGATCGCAGGAACTTCCGGAGGATGTGCACGAGTAATTCCCTGATTTTTCGTGGCAAAATTGTTTTTTTTTTTTTTTAAACAAATTAATTTTGAAAACACTGCAAAAATGAGCAAAAATAATTTTCCGGAAAGTGGGGAAGGAAATGATTTCATCAGACCAATTCAGAAATTTCCACACAAATGAAAAAAAAAAACTATCCGTTTTACTCCAGCCAATCCAGAGAAAATCCTGAATCAATTTTCATAGATCATTCATCGATCACTGAATCATTTTTACAGAACCACAGTCAAACAGATTGAATCGCATAACCCAAGAAATTTTTAATCGGGATGAAAAACAAAAGTTCATTTTGCGGGACTAAATCCGTCAAAAATCCTAAATGACTCTATAGATCATTCTAGATCATTGCTCACTAAATTACTTTTACATTTTCTCCTATAATTCGGTTTCCATGGGAGCGAAATGAGTCGTCTTTTTTTCAAAATGTAGGTATTCTTATCATCCTTTATCCCCCCCCCCCCCCCGCGACTCTCCCCAGAGGAGACATTCATTACTGATTGATAAAAGGAAGTCATGGAAATTTAATTCAATTTTTCTAATGGCCTTTCATCTTTTTTTCAGTGGCACGAGTGTATGCCTGTAAAACACGGGTTATAACCACTGGAGGCTCGTGGTGAGTAACAAGTATACGGCCACGGTCGCCTCGAGGCCTTCATACGTACACTACACACGCCAGAGGAGTCATATTACGCAATGCAAGTAATGGTTAGGTACGACTGGCTGTAATGTACTTGAATAACTAGTATTTTTCTATAAAAATTTCTAATAGAAAAAGTTCCATGTGCAAAATTGGATTGCTGGGGTCGATATTGACCCCAGTCGATAGATCGTGAAATTTTGTGTGAAATGAAAAAAAAGATGAGCCAATTCGGCTCGGTAGATCCCAAGAAAATTCTAAACCAATTTTTATAGATCCCGAATCGATCGCTGGATCATTCTCATACGACGGGGGGGGGGGGGGGGGGGGGCGGGGCGGGGGGGGGGGTGGCGGGATTAGATTGGAGATATCACATCAGATAGCCAGAAGAATTCTTCGCCCAATGGAAAAGAAACAACTCATCTCGCTCGGCTAGATCCTAGAAAAATCCAGAATCATTCCATGGATCATTCTAGATCATCGCTTTCTAGATCGCCTCTACGTTTTCCGTTGTAACTCGGATTCTATGGGGGCTAGAAGGATCATCTTTTTTTTAATTTGTGGGTAAATTTCCTGGTCATTCGAATGAGACCAGTACATTGAGCAATTCTGACGTTGTTAAAATGACCTTGAATGGAGGGGCAGGAAGGGGGTGTCCTGCCCCTCCATTCAAGGTCATTTTAACAACGTCAGAATTGCTCAATGTAAATGCGGATATTTGATCAGACTTAATGAATAACAAGGAACGAAGAATAAAAATTGTCGGGCGAAAGATTGTTTAAGGAAATTGCAATAATCCAATTGTGAAAGAAAGGAAGTGGACTACAAACAAACAAATAAATAAATAAATAATGGTAGAAAGATAAACATAAAGTCGAAAATAAATATTAAAAAACAATTGATTATTTTGTTTCCGATTCTCACGATAATTTTGAAATGTTATGTCATAGACGATTTAATAACAACTGCACTGGCAAATGTTACAAAGAATTTATCGCCTCTTTCTTCATTCCGTTGACAGAGAGAGAGAGAGAGGGAGAGGTGGAGATGAAGTGGGTAATTCGCAGTCAGGAAGACAGAGTCTTGCCAAATACTTATTTTAAATATAATTTAAACGATAAATTTCAAGTGGTATACCAGCGTGTTAAACTCATCGACAATTTGCATTGAAGACTTCCTTTATGGTAAATTAGTTTTATTTTCATTGGTGGACATTACTCACTGATTTTATGATGCACACGAGACAATTTTTCCATCACTGATAAGTTTTTTTTAACTGTTCTTTTAACCACTGAAGGCATTTAATTATTGCTTTGCAGAAGTGGTGGGGATGATGATGTCATTGGACAGAGGAGAAAATTTCCGGTGGAATTGAGAAGAAGATGGCCTGTTTTGGCTCAGTAGATCCGGAGAAAATCCGAAATCAATTTTTATAGATCTTTTATCGATCGCTAGATTATTCCTGCATAATCGAGTCGTAAGCGATGGCGTCGCATAGCTGGAGAAATTGTCCACCACATTCAAGAAAAATTTCCTGTTTTGCCCGAGTAGATTCCTCAATAATCCTGAATTATTCTGTAGATCATTATAGATCATCGTTTGTCAAGCCACTTTTACATTTTTTGCTCTACCTCGGCTCCTATGGGTACTACATCGATCGTTTTTTTTTTAATTTGTAGGTAATTTTTCCGAACTATTGAATGGGTTTATTATAGACTCCCTCACAATTCACCGAAAATTGGGCCCGTTCTTTTAATACAATTCTATCCTTCAATATCCCCCTATTGATTGCAAAGTGTCAAAATAAAATGGTAATATTCCACTCGAAGGCGTCCACGGCGCTAATGCATTTCTCGTTATCGAAATCACGTCAATAAAACCTCCACTAATTACCCTTGCCAATTAACTACGCCGTAAAGTCCAAGTGTCGTTAATTGAGATCAAGTGAACCTTCAAAGTAGAAATAAAGAATTGGGAAAAAAAAAAATAATCTTTCGCATGAGCACTGGACGTTCTAATGACACGTCAATTTTCTTTTGCAAATGCAATTTCAAGTTGATGATTTTTTTTTTCATCCTTCACTCCTCGATTTACTGGCCAATGCAGAATGTCATTGTTCGTAAAATATACGTGGGGCTCGTAAATAATAGCGTTGATAAGAAAAAACCACTGGACGATTATGGCTTTGTCGTTTAATAACCCAACGACACGTGTGCAGAGCTTGTCAGGGTCACTGGCGATTCTATATCAATTACTATCGACAATGGCTGAGTGTTGAGTATAATTTAAACAAATTATCATGTAAAAAAAGCAAATAATAAAACGTTGGTTTATAGAACTGAGGCAGACGATATTGGAAAAAAAATCATCTCTCTAGCCTTCATAGAACCCAAGTTACAGCGCAAAAGGTAAAGCACTCGATGATCTATAATGATCTATAGAATTAATTAGAATTTTTGGCAGATCTACTGAGGCAAAGTGATCAATTTTTTTTCAATTGGCTAGAGAATTGATCTGGTTTTGCCGTAGAATCTTCCCCAATTCGATTTGCCTCAATCGCGAAAAAGTGATCAATGGATCGATGAATGATCTATAAAAATTGATTCAGCATTTACAGCGGATCTATTGGAGCAAAACGGATAATTTTTTTTTTAATTTGTGGCTAAATTTCTCGAGCTATCCAACGAAGTCATTCATAATCCTCCATATCTCGTATTTCGAAAGACCATTTTTTTTGAAAATCCACCCTAGCAAATTGAGATGTGTAAATTCAATTTAGAATACCAAAACCGTCTTTTACCTAACAACCTAGCGATATGCAGAGGACGAGTGTGGTTTTGTCTATTTATAAATGTGGGTCGCCTCTCCGAACTCTAACCAACACTCGTTTCGTCACCGTTTGAGCATTTCTAAGTGCCGGTGAGTGCATTTTTAAAAAATCTCAAAATCCCTAATTTCACTCGAGCAGGAGGAGCTCGGGGGGAAAAAAATGGAAAATCCCCCCCCCAAGCCCCCCCCCCCCCCCCCCCCCCAACGTGTAATTTTTATTTCATTGCGGGTAGACGGCGGCGAGTGGTTAATTGGAGCGAGTAAAAAGGCGAGACATTTGTGGATGGGATAAGAGTTTGGAATGCGAGTGACATTTGAGGGATGGTCTTAAATTAAATCAGCTCTGAGCTGGCAGAAGTGGATAGTTTTGGTTGCCTCACCGGTACCCCGGTTGTTTTGGCAAGGCCCGCATAACATTCAAGTAGTTAACATGGAGGCCTCACTCGGAGCGCCGTTATGCACGATTAGCCAATTTATTTATCCGCTGTGTGAGGTTAATAAAACTCATTGTGTGTGACTCGAGAAAAATCGATTGAGTCACAATTGCCGATGGAAGATTGACCAGTGACTGGCGATAGATCGGAAAATTTACCGTTAAATTAAAAACAAAAAAGCTCCATCTAGAGCCCACAGAAGCTGGAGTGATCTACAGCTGGGGGATCTATAATGATTTAACCAATGATTGTGGATTTTTTAGGGCTCCACAGCAAAATCAAACTTTTCAAAATTATTTTTCCAAATTGAGTGAAAATTTGTTCATCTGTCGGCCGCTGTCACCTTCAATCTACCGTCTCCTCCAGGTCTCGGAAATAGTCTGATGAATGAAATTTTAATGGATTCGTATTTTCCAACCAGTCAAATGAGAATCAATTTTCTTTGTTGGATGGGAAATAACGAAAGTAGTACACGAGACGCATTAATAAATGATATTCATCGACGTTTCGGCGGCCAACTGTGTTTCATATGAGTGCATGCACGGAATTCACCGGGGAGTCGAGAGTTTGCAGATTAACCAAACAAACTCATTCCCATCATGCGATGCCGCTTCCCTTCATTTTTACCCTCTCCTCCTCCCCCCCCCCCCCTCGCATTTTCATCGAGTTATCTCGGTAGCTGATGGAGTTGGTGGGTTCGTGTTGGGCTCGTTGAAAAGTCGACAAAATTACCAAGAAAATGAGCCCCATGAACATATATCTACCAGCGATAGCTCCGCAGTTATGATCAAAAGATTTCAAAATGAAAAAAAAAAAACTAATCTAAAAGAAACTGAAAAAAAATCAATTTCCGGATATTTTAACAACAGATTGGCTTAAATAGGCCGCCGTACAGAATTTTTAAGCTCAATTTTCCCGTTCTCTCCGATGAAACAATTTTCATCCGTCCAAAGTGAAGAAAAAAGTCAAAAATTGACGTCAAAAAATTTGCAAAAACTTATTTTACCCATATCTAGGTAAGCAATTGTCGTAAATCGATCATAATCAAGCATTTTTAATCGAAAATTTTCCATTCTCACCACCAGGTCGACTTGTTTACATTCAAAATAATGCTGCAAAGTTATTTTCGAATGGTCGAAAGACAGAGAGATACTGTGAAGTAACAAAAGTTCTTTATTTTTTGAAAAATGTTATTTTTAAAATTTATGGAAATGAATGAGGCCACAGGGGGGATAGCACAGGGGACTGACTCACCGTTGAAATATTTCGAGATGAAAACAAAATACGAAAATTTTGTGCAGAGGCGAAGCGACAAAACAAACTGGCTAAATCCAGACGTGGACGGATGGTATAAGACACACTGTGCGGCCGTAATATTCCGCGAGTCTATTGCGTTTTGTATGACAAACTCAAACGGTTTTACAAGGATACAGACAATGGCACGCGCAAACTTTGACCCCCACAGCGGCTCGGCAACTTCGCATTGTAGTTCACGGTCGAGGAATCAGCGACTGTTGTGAAACAATGCTCAACGGGATAGAGAAAATGGGAGAAGAATTGCAGACATCTCAGCATTTTCGGGGCAACGGGGTAGGATCAATTAGGATTTCATTGTATAGATCTCGAAATTCTAGGCGTAATGAAAAAAAAATTCATCGTTTTTCGTCCAATAGATCCGGAGAAAATTGCAAGACAATTTTTATAGATCATTTATCGATCGCTCGATCCGCTTTACACGACAGGGACAAAATAAGTAGGAAGTGATTGTGTCAGATAGCAAGAGAGTTTTCTTATGAAATAGAAGAAAGACGAGCCATTTCGCTCGAATAGATCCCTCAAAAATCCTAAATTTCGCCGCAAATCGTCATAGATCATCGATTACTAGATCACTTTTACACTTTCTGCTGTAACTCGGGTTCTACGCAGGCTAGACAGGTCGTCTTTTTTTTAATTTGTAGGTAAATTTTCTAATCTATCCATCCAGAGCATCACCGAAATAACACCTCCCCTCCTCCCCCACCCTCTCTCTCCTTCTGCCATTTCCGGAATTAAAGAATTCAATTATACTTTTCTTATGCCATATTTCTCGTTCCAATTACCTCACCTATTGATCCTTGCGTACTGAAATACCCCATCGGCTTAAAATACCCATCCTCACCTCTTCAACAATTGCACTCACCGATGAGAAAAAAAAAAAGAATGAAGTACTCTTATCGAATTAAGGTCATCGTTGATAATTCAAAAGACAAAAGTATTCTATTTCGGTTTTCGTGCAGCCCGTGAAATACTGTCAGATGAAAACGAATGAATAATAGGGGAGTGAATAATTCCTCGAGTTTAACAAACGCTTTCACTGATTTTACCATCACCAGAACTAAATTGTCGTGGTCGGGAGAATTGAATAAAAAACGAAACAATCATCATTACCACTGATCGTCGAGGCGTTAAATCCATTGTTTCCCTCTCTTATCTTGATTTTTTTTATTATTGAATTCACTCGCGGAGGATTACCAAATACTAATGATTTTTTACGACAAAAATGTGCAATTGGATATTGGCGATAAGAATTCGTCACTGAGACTTCATTATTTATCGTATTACAGGAGGAGAGACGATTTATTAACCAACAAATTTTAGATTTACCCACATAAGTAAACGAGTAAACAAAGAGAAGAATAAAAAGTATTTTTGAATAAAAAAAATCTGCGAACTTTGATCTTTTGAGGAATTTAAGCCATCTCATTCATTCCTAGGTTTGAGAATTAGTTTCACGAAATGTTAAAAAAAATTTCTTCCCATGAGTAAGGGATGTTTTTTTAATTTTTCGATAATACAAAAGCTTTTTTTTTTATACTTTCAACCCCCTCGCGCATTATCCTATAAAAGCAACAGATCAATATCAAGCGAGAATTGGAACGTAACGCCAAGATCAACCCGCGTGACCCAGTGGAGACGCCCCGTGTATTTCCATCTAGCGACTGTAGCGCCAGAGTAATAAAATTTTATTAACTCTCATGCAAGCGAAGGCGAATAAAAAAAAATCAGAAATGCTGGTAGAGTTGTGACACAGGTAGCATAAGCAAAATGGTGAAAAAATAAAAAATAAAATAGTGGTCATTTCGCGGCAGAAAATGGGGAAAAAATAGGGGGCGATGTTGGAGATGGTGGGGAGAGTTCAAAGTCGAAGTGTCGACGATATAATGCGCGAAGCCCTGCATGGGCTGCCAGTGGCTAAAATTAATTCAAACTGTGTAGTTTCGGATTAGGAAGGACAGTCGGCGGGTTTCCCTCTGTCACGTACACCCACACTGAATTGTTCATAATCATTCAATTATAAAACATCAAATTATTTTAGTAATTGAAAAAATTAATACATTGGTGACAAGAGGGTTGAAGCGGTGGGAAGGGGGTGGTTGATAGTGGACCCACTAGATAGATTGGCAAATTTAACCACAAATTAAAAAAAAAACGACCCCAGTAGTCCCCATACAACCGGAGTTACAACGGAAAATGTGCAAGCGATCTGGCTCTCAATGATCGAGGATGATCTATAGCATTATTAAGGATTTTCCAGGAATCTACCCAGGCAAAATGAGGAGTGTTTCTTGAAATTCATAGAGAATGTCCTTGACTACCTGATGGAATCGTCTCCGATCGATTTTCCCCCAATCCTGTAAAAAATGATCGAGCGATCGATGGATGATCTATAAAAAAAAAACAAAAATCATTTGCAATTTTTTCGGGACCTACTGGGACTAGCCGGATCCTCTTTTTTTTTAATTCCGCTCAGAATTTTACAATCTTTCCAGTGGGGTCATTAATGACCCCATGAATTCAACAGATCGAACTACATTTTTTGGGTGGAATCCTCTTGACTTCCGGTATTTTCCCAACGGAATACTCGGTAGCCGAAGTAGGGGATACGAAAACACTCGCTGAGACAAAAGAAAAACAATCTAAAATCGATATTGAACAGTCGCAGATCGATAGCGATGGCTCGACCAGCCAGGAAATGTCTCGAGATTGCTTTTCTTTCCGCGTCTAATGGCATAACGCCCGCTCCTCCACCTTCCGCTGAGCTGTCGTTCCAGCCATAATGCGTGTTTTGCCCTGTTCTCACTCTATTTTTATCCAATCACTCAGCATCACGATTCACTCGATCCCCCCATTCAAGATCAATTTCATGGGTTGGTCCCCTCTAAATCCAAGCAAACAATTTCCTCCAATTTTTTTGCCATTAAAAAAAAAACAAATTAACGAAGTAGACGGTACGTGGGGTCGATTATGACTCCATTGGATAGATCAGGAAATTTGAAATGAAATGAAAAAAAAGACGACTCATTTTGTCCCGACGGTTCCGGAGAAAATCCGGACTCACTTTTTATAGATCCTTCGTCGATCAATCGATCAATGTTTGCACGACCGGGGCAAAATGGATTGGAAAACATTCTATAGGATAGGCAGAGATAGTTCCTATGTGAGTGAACAAAAACGAGCCATTTTGCCTCAATAGATCTCTCAAAAATCCAAAATTGTTCTGTAGATCATTGGCCGCTGGATTGCTTTCACATTTTTCGCTGTAAGTTCGGTTCTACGGGAGATAATTGAGTGATTTTTTTTTTAAGCCGCGTGTAAATTTTTCTGACAATCTGCAGGACCTATGCCCAATGACATATGACAAGGCTGCAAATCGAGAATGGAGAATTTAATCGTAAAAACCAATCGAAGGGATAATAATGCACTTTCAGTAGCATCGAATGCTTGAAAATAGTGGCTGGGCAGCCTCGGGCGTGGATACAGTGGGATCGATAATCGAGGGTAATTGCTCTCGAGGGGGGTATGTAATACGTATATGTGGAGCAAGGAGGATTGTCATGGCCTGTTGGGCTGGGAATTTAATCGATAGCGAAATTTTGATGTACGACTGACAGATCAGAATGCAAACTGTTAAGGATGCTCCAGTGCTTCACTTGCACTGCGAGAAGTGTTTACAAACCCCTCCCACCGCCCATCCTACCCCAACAGTCACGGCAATAATTTTTTTTCACCAAAAATTAAAATAAAAATAACAATTCAAAAAGAAAACATGAGAAATTAATTAAAAATTTAAAAAACACAATTATTAAGAAAATATTTTTTAAGAGTGCCCTTGAGGGTGGAGATTTGAATTGGTCTCGTTTTGATAATGGGAAAATTCCCCTAATTTTGAATAAATTATTTGTTTAAAAAATTACTCAACATATTCGCAGGAACATATCAACCATTGACAACCCATCAAATGCAATTAATTTTTTTTTCAAAAAACTAAAAATTTTCCCATCTACCAGACGCCTTCACTCTCGCCCTTTTGGCCTTAATTATTTTCAAAAATACAGAGAAAATAAAAAAAAATCTACTCACCACTTTTGAAACACCTTCAAATTCCCCTCGATAATCTCCCCGCTCACTTCGGCACACACACTGAGTGTCAAAGAACGATCACAATTCACCAGAAAAAAAATTAATAACTTAAACTCCAAAATTGCCTCCTGAATGATTCGAAATGAGGAGAGGAAAAAAAAAAGTCCTTTGGTAGGAACTCGTTTGATCCCCCTACCAACGCTCAATCCTAAAATAAATAAACACCGCGTATTCACGCAATCGTGGGGACGTAAACAATTCAGCGATAAAAATTAACAAAAAATTTTTTGTTTATCCCTCAGTGAGACAGCAGTGCACGCAACTCGGTGTACCAGCGGAGACTGACTGCTTCTTCGTAGTACAATTCTAGTTGTAGCCGTCGGTGGCGGCCAACAGAGCAGGAGTGGGGAGGGGGGGAGGGGGGTGAT